>JBAMJV010013312.1:0-63350 GCA_037951105.1 Echinarachnius parma
CAAAAATAAGATATCTTTGCCCGAATATGATGAATGTTTTATGCCTGATATGGCATGATTTTGCCCGAATTTAAGATGCTTTTTTGCCCTAATATGGCCGTTTTCAAAACTCCAGAGGGCTGCAGCCCCCAGCCCCCGCCTTCTTGGCCTATTAGATGCGGGCCCCCGTAACAAAGAAATAAAATTAAACTTATTGTAATAGCGCAAAACCAAAAAGAATACAGTCATTTTCGTGTGACGAGAGAAACAGATCAAGATAGACACATTGCGGTATATTTTGGGACATTTGAAATACGATGTCTCATCTAATATTTGCCTATTCAAGTTATTCTTGAAAGACATATGACATAATCATGTCACATTGTTTCAATCCAGCAATATTATAATGTTTTTAGTACAATGTAGTAGCCCAGTAGACAGTGACATCATGGACTTAGCGTGGTCGGACTGTGAGGGGGTGTGGGGGGGGGGGGGGGCGGGGGGGGGGGGGGGGGGGCACACCTTATTTATTTCTTTGTTTTCCAACAAAAAAATCCTCTTATGTTTCTTATTGTTTTTTACGTCAAATTATTAGGGGGCATGTGCCCCCCCCCCTCCCCCACCCCCCCCTGGTAGATACCTGGCTAGAGTACTGTATAGAAGGCAACGTATTGAGGACACACCAGGTAAGTCCTATAGACTTGATTTATCGGGGGTGGGCAGGGGGCGGGGTTAATTTCGAATTATGAGGTAGATAACGAGCTTGACCTTTGACAGAATTCTTTTTTTCTCCTGAACATGTCGTATGCACTCATTACGTAGCTACGGGTGGGGTGGTGGGTCGGGTCCACGAGGGGGTACGTGCTCCCCCAATAATTTAAAACAAACATTAGAACACATAAAGGGAACATTGTTGAAAAATGTAAGAAATACATAAGGTGGTCCCCCCCCCCCCCCCCCCCCCCCCCCCTCCCCCCCCCCCCCCCCCCCCCCCCCCCCCCCCCCCCCCAGTCTCACTCCCCCCCCCCCCCCTCCCCCCCCCCCCCCCCCCTATCTACACGCTTAACCATTTATGTTGTGACAGGGGTGACGGTGTCACAACGACATAGCGAACAATAATTTTTGTTTGTCTTCAGCAAAATAATTTCATCCCCTTTCTCGACTTTCTATCGGATATTACTCCCTTCCATATTGGGCACTTCTAATTTATTTTGACCCCATTTAGTGACATTTTCGGCCTGTATCTGACTATGGTTTTGATTGAAAGTGCTAGGCCAGTGTTATATTCCCTTTTTCTTAGTACATGTACCTTGATAAGCTAAATTAATGCATTTCCAGACTGGAATTATACTGTCAACGACTATCCAATCATAATGATTATCTTCCATGACAATTATCTAAACCAAGTTACAAAATTAAAATAGTACAATTTTGGTCAAACAGAATTTTAGTATAACTAAAACTTGTCAGTTATCATTACAAACTAACAGTTATAATTCAATGATGCTTGAAGTAGAAAAATATATAAACGGCTAAGTTACAGGCCTGTTTTCATAAATAAAAAAAGCAACCGTGAATACAATGGGGCGGCCCTCCAGACACCAGAAAGTTTCAACCATTTTTTATCAACATAATTATGTGAATGTGATATTTGTTAAAATAATTATTCACTAGAGACCGATAGGTATATTTTCAGAAATAAATATTTACTGAATAAAAGTTGGTTACAGGGATATTGTATTTGTGTGTATATTTTTTGTTTATTACCTCTATTTATGTTGGGTCATTCTGGTAAAGCTATGTTACTCAGTGTCTTTTATCTGGTCCCCATGGAATTCAGCTGAATAGCCTATGGGTTTATCCAGCGATAATCTATTATTTCATCACTTGTATTGAATGTGTTTCTTGTTATCCAAAACATTCTTGCTTATGTATATATACGATATGTACAATTCTTTTATTTGTATACAAATATGAATCTTCCTGTATTGTTTTGATAGGCATAGGAGGCGGGGGCTGAGGGGGCTACAGCCCCACTATATAGGAGTTTTGAAAATACCATATTCGGGCAAAAAGCACCTCACATTGGGGCAAAACATATAATTGCCAATTTGAGTCACTCGGAGAAATACTTGGTTCTTGTTAAAGAGCCATAGTTTTCTTATTTCTTGACCGATTGTGCTCAAATTTTCAGAGACTATTCATTATATTTAGTGTCTTATAGTGCATACAACAATTTGTCTGGATTTCATTGTCCTTTAACTACTTCTGAAATATGATTGATAGGGTACGTGTTTGAGTTTCTCTTCTTAGATATATTCCTAATTTTTAGGATCTTGTCGGGGATCTTGTCCACAACATTTGATGACTAACTTATCGAAAGAATATTCAGAAATTCAAACGTCAATAGGCCTACCAAACCGTTCTTATTCTCGCCCCACATTTTAGTAAATAACGTAAGCAATTGAGCCAAACAGAGACATTATTCCAAAAATAATTGAGTCCCAAATCCCGTAGACTATCATACCGGTAAAGTATATCCGGTCGATCTGTAGTCATATTCATATTTCTAAAATTAGATCCAGTCATAAAAACCCACCCACGCCTCACACGCCTAGTGCTTACAATTTGGTATGTTTATCTTATCCTCTTCTAAAAACAGCAATCACTGATGAACGCTGCTGTTGTGTTGGGGTATAAAGCCTGAAAAGTTAAGCCGTCTAAACCAAACAATCGTTGGGACAGTATTCTGTCAAAATCCCAATAGCTCACGCAATGCAATGCGAGATTCGCATCAACACACCGAACCGCGCGCCCGCCCGCACGCACACCCGTACCCATACATTCGGCAGGTGCAGCGAATCTCCATGGTGATGATACCAAGGGGACGGCGGAGCGCCTATCCTCGCAACCACAACACAAATGCGGGAGTGCGATCGCAAATCGCGATCGCTCGTCAGTTGCAATCAGCGAGGTCAGATCGACCAAACGTGTACGTTTCATTCCAGCGACAAAGAGCGGAGACAAATAAACGAAAATGTTCAAAAATACGTTCCAGAGTGGGTTTCTTTCGATTCTCTACAGTATAGGCAGCAAGCCGCTTCAAATATGGGACAAAAAGGTGAGAATTTATTCCGTATTTCGGGTTTTGAGCGCCGAAATGGGCGATTTTCCATCGTATCTTCGCGACGCGCCATGAGTAACGTGCGATTAGTGTATGCATCCAATGCACCTGTAATGCATGTCAGTGGGTGTTGCTTAGCAGCACACAGGGTATAGGGGATCTTGTGTGGCCGCCCAAACAGAGAAATGTGGGACAGAGATGCAGTCCCAGTGCTTTGTGTCTGTGTTATGAGTTTTGCATGGGGCGTTTCAGTTTGGAAGTGGAGAATAAGACAATATTTGAGATTTCTAAATGAATAAACACAAAATTAAAAATGCATGGGTGATTGGGTTGTATTTGGATGTTATAATTTGTTGTCAGTAATCAGAATTAATATTTCGAGTCACTTAATATGATATCATGTGACAAACGAGTGAGTCATCTAAATTACAATAAATTAAATGTTATTTATTTTTTGGTTTACTTATTCCAATGATGTTTAACAATTTAGACCCCTCTATTTAGTTTGTTGTTTTGCATCTAATTGAAATTTTGATTTTGTGTGTGTGTGTGTGTGTATAAATAAACATTTAGTGAGATTATGAGTTTCAGCTCAACTCGGTTAATTTCCTCGTTATGATTGAAATGAATGTAACAACTGCAATTGAATGGTAAAACGTATATATATATATATAGTAATTTGCACATTTTCCCCCTGATAAAAATATTTTCTCACAAGACTTTGTTCCTGTACTTCCCTTTTTTGATCCTTGATTTTATTGAGTATTTTGTTTTACTTTTAGTATTCAAGTGGATATTCCTACATTCTGATCTTATCTTTTTTTATTAAACATGCACTCATGACTTTTTTTACATAAAAGTTGTGTTGAATTTGGTTAGCAACAATAGTCACCTTTGACTGATTGCCATAACAAAAAGAAAAACAACAAGTTGTTTCTCTTTTTTTCAGCTTAACATTTTTAATTTTTGGGCATTCTCTACCGAGATGTGCCCATAGCATGACAAAAAAAGAGGATGCTCTATGCAAATGCAACATCTGTCTTTTTGTCATGATGTAGGCACGACTTGGTGGAGAATGCCACATTTTCAACCACCTTAAGATTTTAAAGAATAATTCATCTTCAATACCTGACTAGTTTTGCGGACATCATCACCTGACCCAATATCCATTCTTTTTCTGATTCCCTTTGAACAGGTGCGCGATAGTCACATCAAGAGAATCGAATGTCCAACTGCCACACAAATATTTAAATTCTTTTAATATCTGACTAGTTTTGCTAACCCAAACCCATTCTTTTTCTGATTCCCTATTTATAGGTGCGGAACGGTCACATCAAGAGAATCACAGACAACGACATCCAATCCCTAGTCCTTGAAATTGTCGGCACAAACGTCAGCACGACGTATATCACATGTCCTGTCGAACCAAAGAAGCAGCTGGGCATCAAGCTGCCCTTCTTAGTCATGATCATCAAGAACCTCAAGAAGTATTTCACCTTCGAGGTCCAGGTCCTGGACGACAAGAACATCAGGAGAAGATTCCGGGCGAGCAACTACCAGAGCACGACGCGAGTCAAGCCCTTCATCTGCACCATGCCCATGAGGCTAGATGACGGCTGGAACCAAATTCAGGTGAGAAAAAGCAAAAATATGCTCTTTTAAACCAAAGTTAGGAAATCAAAATTCCCTTTCAACTGGATAGTTCCTCTTACAAGCCATTCCTGCAGATTTTCCTGCTATCTTTACAAATTAAATTTTAGATTATAACATGTGAAGATATGACTAAATCACAAGTTATCAGTTGCAAATGATCATGATAAAGTATACTTATTAAATGGCTTATTTGTAGACATAATTATATTGATGAATAAAATGAAATCCTAAATGATATCAAAGTCTCTGCTCTGGTTATATTTATCAATTTTTAGTTTTTTGTGAAACATGTTTTAATTCTATTGTTTTTCTCAACCTTTCCTCTTTGCCTACAGTTCAACTTGTCAGATTTCACAAGGAGAGCCTACGGAACAAATTACATCGAGACGTTGCGTGTTCAGGTAAATTCCTTATTCATCATGTCTTTTTGGTGTCCCCTATTAGCATCCTAATTTTCATTGCTCTTTGGTAATGGTAGCAAGCATGCTTTATTTATTGGTCATCAGTCATCACAGATCTATATGTTCCAATTTTCAAAGATAAATATATTATATTGTCAATCTTGCATGTAAATTTACCTCAAAAAAATACTTACTCTTACAGTCATAATGTAAAAGTTGTACTACATAGAATCTCTTCAGAGAAGTTAAATCATTTATCATTTAATAATCCTGTTTTGAAATATGGTATACTGTCCAAGCTTTGTAACTGATGAAGAAAAAAAACAATGCAAGAAATCATTGCAAGTTAATCAAGCTACCCTTGTAAACCAACCCTTCTTTAGAGTAACTATTGTACTAAATGTCAGGTTTGTAATTTAAATACATTTCAGAAGAATATCCCCTGTTCCCTTTAATACATTTGTGTTTTACTATTTAAAGAGTCATGTTATACACTTGTTTAGAAAAAATAAAATATATTGCGGTGATCCAGTTTGTCCTTTCATTAATTTCTTTATCCTCCATCTTCTCATTTTGCTACAGATCCATGCTAACTGCCGTATCCGACGAGTGTACTTCTCCGATAGACTCTACTCAGAAGACGAACTCCCCGCAGAATTCAAGCTCTACTTGCCTGTACAGAAAGCAAAGTAGTCTTTGGAGCGATGTAATCCAAGTAGCGATTGAATGATTACTCCTCGAAAGCCACAACAATGGACTTTATTTTTTAAACATGTGAAATATCAGCCAAGCTCTTGATTCCGCGGTTCACTGAGCAAGACCATGCCAAGAGAGGTCCGGTTACCTCTTGCCTTGCACCACAACCATGGTCTCTGAGTCCGGTGTCGACCGCAAGTGGCGTTGGTGTCAGATAACATGTTTTTAACTCGTATTCGTATCCGGTATCGTATGTTACCCAAGGAAGTGACAGCGGATGCATGAATTAATCAACTAGCATACTATATATGTATATTTCATAAGACATTTTGAAGAAAACTACTTAATGTATTCAAGAAACGGCCTGGAAGAAGTGTTCTTCTTAGATTTGGTGTCGTGTCAAATAATAATGCTAATGAATAAGTTCTTTGTCGTATATTAGCAGTTGGAGAGAGGAGAGAGTAGTCTCAAAAGGAAATTGAGATTTTGAGGAAGGTCAGTCTACAACTTTTTAAAGGTTTTCGATCTGAAATACTTCAAGCAGAAAATGGACTTTGAACAAAGAAGGTTATGTGAAAGTGATGGTTTGCATGTATTTGTTTACAGCTTACCCAGTGTGGTGCTGTACTAGTATGCACAGCAATGCACTTCAAAAGAACAAATAGACAGCTTAAAATGCACATTTATTCCACTAAAATCAAATTTGCAAATGCTGCCTAATTCACCGATAAGCACCTTATGGTCACAGAAATTATCAAATTGTTACTTATTTTTGGGTTGTCTAATGTGCATTTTAAAATGAGAAAGAATCTCTGCAAATATTTGTCCAAATGCCCAAACATACGTTGGGGAAAAAACTTGCGAGCCACTCATAAGAATTGAAGAATGATTACTTCTTTAAGATGGCTATTAGAATTGAAGGGTAACGCTATATGTATTGGTTTACTGTATAGCACTTTTATCATATTACGTGTGATTGGGAATTTTGGTAGTGTAAAGGATAATGCCAGTTCTGCTATACAACTCCAGGAATGTACTGAAGCACATAGTTTTATATTAATGTTGCTTTGTATGTATGTCCATGCCCCCTCATTTTACATGATACATGTTTATCTGTTTTCTTCAATTGATTACAGCAGAACTGGCAATTCCTTCCTACCTTTTTCCAAATCTACGTGAAATCAGGAATTTTCTCACGCTTTCTGTTATGAACTTGATTTGGAGAAAATGCTTTATATTGACAAAGGACAATTTTTAATTGACCAATTATGTCATAACGAGTTGAGAAATGCTTTATTTATCTGCAGGACATTATTTAATTTACCAAGTATATCGGATGTTATTTAACCCTTAACATGATATAGAATGATAGCTAATGACATGAATATGATTTTCCTGTTTTATATTATTATTATTATGTACTTGTAAAATGTAAATAGATAAATGTTATGTTGTATCTACCGTCGCAGTACTCTGATAAATGTGCTTGTTTTGTCTAGTTCCAAACCAAAATCGTATTTTATGTAAATGGTAGCCGCATCCCTGCCATTATGTTTACAGATGAAGCATGTATTAGGGTTTTTGTTTTAATATACTGATTGAAAATTGAGGGAAATATACAAAATATGGTTATTCAGCCAAAAATTAATATGGAAATTATTAATGGAAATACACAGAATGTGGTTGTTCGGCCAAAAATTAGTACTGCTTCTTTGAGTAGCATACTGCTAGTCACCATTTCCTAGCGAATATACTTCACAAGTTTTCCTTGGAATGGTGATTGATGGTTGTTTAGTACATAAAAGGAGCGTTGCTGATTACGCAGCCACGCTTGTTTAACCCGTTAAAGACTATTCAATATTGGCATCACATGCATTTTTCATAGAACCCGGCCCAAGTATTTTGGGGACCAGTTATGAACGGGTAAAATTTGTGAGGAAAAAAGATCATACATGTACTCTGTACTCTGATATCAGGGTGATATATTTGTCTCATTTATGTTCATGTGATTTGTACACAATCAATGTCTAGTTTGTACCAATCATTTTGTCTTTTCTAAAGTAAAAAGCAAGACAGATTACACCATGAATAATGTTGTGCTCTTTATATTATTTTCAAGTTATTGTCGAATGGTGATGCAGCATGTGTGTGAGCTTTTTGCTTCACAGTGATTGCATGTTCTCTTTGGTGTATCTGTATACATGGTATATAATGTGGATGTTTATGAGTGTTGCTGAAACATATGGGAAATCATAAAGTGATGAATGGTTAATACAATGTGTATTAATTGTGATCTGAGTAATGTGTGAACACTTCATGTTAAATGGATGTTATACAGCCAAGTAATGAGCGAAAAATGCAAAGAGATATTCACTATTCATTGCACTGACACGGTTATGACTATACAGTGGATAGTTTACAAATCTGAACACTTCAATCATTAATATCTTTTTAACGAAAGTGAAATTCGAAAAATCAAAAACTGTCCCATGCTTCTATTGTTAATGCAACAATGTATGATAGAACCGCTAGAGTTCCAAGTAAGTTTTGAGGATTTGGACAATGTTACTAGATCGGACCCTTTAATGATCAGTTGCAAGGCTAGTCAGAAGCTAGTCTCAGTGGAACAAATGGCAAAACAAAGTCTCATTTTCAGGTTATTGAAAGGGGTGAAGAATCTTTTGATCCCGGAGGAATCCCATATCATGTGTTCTAAATGCACAAATCTGATTGGTTGAAACACACAAAGTTTCTGACTTACAATTTATTGTATTTACGGGACCAAAGACACACACACACAGGCGCACACACACATACATTCAGTTTTACCAATATTAATGAAAGAGCTTTATGTCATGCTATTTGATAGCCTTGTAGGAGATCCTGATTGCAGCTATACGTTCAACTATACTTTCAGGCAGACTGTTATACAAGAATTTAACTGAAAATTATGAAGTCTGAAGCAACAAATTATGATGTTATTTAAAATAGCAATTTGCCATTTGCCATTTAGGCTGATAGCTTCTAACCTTCCCATACCCCCAGTCAAATCCCCCATCAACCCATATCCCTATCACCCCCAGTCCCCCTATCCTCTCCCCAGTCACATCCCCCATCAACCCCTCCCCTCTCTCTCTCATTTTGTTGTTTATTACAATATCGATGCAATCTTTATTTTGTCTGCTGGTTACTTGGGCATGGGATTTTCATTCCACTTGTAAATTGCAAGTAAAAACAAAAATAGTAAAGAAAAAAGTTTCGGGGCTGCCAAAATGTTAAAATTTGTTATACAATCACCATCATCCATCATCTTTTGAGCATTGCCTAATCAATTCATGAAACAGTTTTTAAGTCATTTCTTCCGTCTGATGATTCTTGCACACTAATCATTTGCCCGCAAAACAAACATTCACTTGATGAGTAATTTACATAGGACAATCATATATCGTTCATTGAATAAAGTGTATATTTTCTTTCAAAATAAATATGACAGATTTCTCTGTCTTAAACCTATATACATAACAATATATACAATAATTTGTTAAAGTGTTCTAAATTTGAATAAAACCTATTTGGAAAAAGACAAGTAAATTCCATTACAAAGATGGAAACTTGGTTCAACAATTAAAACCTGGGGGTGTTTCACAAAGATCCTAAGTTGAACTTGAACACTAAATTGGACTTTAAAAGTATGGAAAGCCATTTGTAGCCTTGGAATAAAATATATTCAAATGCAAAAATGCAAGTACTTTAGACTTTCCTAAATTTTACATGAAGAACATGAAATATTCTTGATAATAGACAAATATTAGTGGTCTGAAACAACATTTTATGCCTTTTAACAGGACTCGTACAATTTTTTCTCAAAGAAACTAATGGCTTTCCATAATTTTGAAGTCCAACTTGAGTTAAGTTCAACTTAGGATCTTTGTGAAACACCCCCTGGGTATAAACAAAATATTGTGCAGTATTATTCAAATAAACATATACTGTGTACGCACATAATCAATGTGTCAAATATAAAACAGTGGCATATTAAAATCAATAATGTAATCAATTTCAGATGTAAAAAACATTTCATCAAAGTTAATAACAATTTTAAACATTCAGCAGTATAAACTGAATTAGAAATACATGTACAAACATTAAAGTATAGTAGTTAATACATATTTCTTAACTATTACATTTAATTCACCACTTTATTAAATTTAATCTCCAAATTTGGTATCCCATTTTAATCTCTATTCAAGAATAATTATCATTCCACTTAAAATTTCAATAAATATCATTTTATAAAACCAATAATGTAAATAGTCTAAATACTGCTTTGAAGTGAAAACAACTCACAAACAAATGTCACACACTTGTAAATTATCAAATCTACCTTTATTTTGCATAGAAAATGTTTGGCAAAACAGCAACATATATATCAAGTAGAGTAGCACATTTGTGGTTGTTATTGTTTTATATTCCACAGTCCACTATTCCATTTAAATTCAAAAACAACATTTTGCTAAGTAATATATCTTAAGACAACTGAATCTCTCAGGACAAAATTAGTCCTTAGAAATGATAAAGTTAAAATAAATAAGTAATACAGTAGTTAAATGAAATAGTTCAAATGATCAGAAAGACAGTGTGAAGTATGAGCTGCTTGTAATAACGTTTATAGTACGTGGATTAAGTATTTTCAGCCATCTTTCATTTCAAAGCATAGATAAATCAAGGTATCCAATAACAATATAAAAAAATTATTCATACTCTATAGATCAATGTTAACATGGAATGTCATCTAAATAACAGGCAAGTTTCTCCATTAGTTGTACACTTGCAAAACTTCCCTTGAGCATTTGAAGTAAACTGTTATCAGCCAGTTTGTGAATTCATCCCTTTCTTGATTGATTAAAAACAATCATTCCTTTCTTTCCTTCTTTTCTATGCATATGGCTTTAAGGATTTTGTAAATAAATTACCCCCCCCCCCCCCAACCACCCTGAACACATATACATTTCTGAATGTATCATTGAAATCTTTCATTACGAACACTGTTACCAGTCGAAGTATTAATCCCTTCTACTTTGTCCATAAATTGCCAGTGCATTTCGGCCCCCAGTAAAAGTTTTCAAAATCTTCCAGTGGGAAGTTGCACCATAATCATCTGAAAAAGTCTTTATTCATCGCTTTAAATATGTATGTCCAAGAAACTTTTTGTTCAGTTCAATTATTTGCGATGAACGTTAGTGATCCATTTCAATTCTTTGTTGGTCTCTGTACGGGCAAGTAGAGCTTGAATTCCGCAGGGAGTTCGTCTTCCGAGTAGAGTCTGTCGGAGAAGTACACTCGTCGGATGCGGCAGTTAGCATGGATCTGTAGCAAATGAAAAATATAGACAAGAATGGTTTAAAACAAATTTGACTCAATGTTAATTGATATACAGTTAAACATGCCTATAGTGGCCACCAAAAGTGATCCCTGAAGGGAAAAGCAATGTTATGGCACCTGTCTATTGTGATCACCTTTCTTGTTTGATCTATCAAGTTTGCCATATTCATAGATAAAAATTACAACTTTGTTACTAATAATTTTAAACTAAAGCCAAGGCAATGTATTCAGTTTACTATCTGGGTTAATATATCTCTTAATCAATTTCACTAAACTACTTTTATGCTTCTCTGTTACTTATATTTGCCATTTCTGAAATACCAAGTTAAACAAAAAATTTGCTTAAAAAAATAAACACAAAGTATGCTGTAATTCGGTGGAATATTATATTTTATTGATTTTTGTCTTCCAAATTTTGTTTGGGCATTAGCTAAAAAAAAAAAAAAAAAAATATTACAGGGAACATTTAAGATGATTTTCAAAATCAGGGGGTGTTGCACAAAGACTTGCAATTAATTGCAAGTCAGAAAATGTGCAACTAGTTGCGCAACACCCCCCTCCCCCGAACATATAATTGTACTTACATTGACTCTGATTGTCTCAATGTAGTTTGTGCCGTACGCCCTCCTTGTGAAATCAGACAAGTTGAACTGTTGGGGGAAAAAAAAAAAAAATATATCACACTTTGCTCATGTTGATTCTACAATATTTTATTAACAAACACTGCTATAAAACACACTGTAGACATTCCTTGAAAGTCAGTCAAACTCGATCTGCAATTATCCTGTCCAAAGATTTAATCAATGTACTGGTATAATCTTCTAATTTAAGACAATTATAGGGCGGTTTCATAATAGTTAATATTAATTCAGACTAGCATTTCAAAAGACTGAACTGAATTATTTCATATATGCAAACAAATATTACCATATTTATGAAATTATTAGGTCGATATCTGATTATAAATGGTACTGGATGCTCAAAGAATATCTTACTTTTCAAAGAAAAGTAAAGTAAAATAATGCAGATAAATGATAAGCAAAATAAAGGAATGATCATGATGAAGCTATAAGGGATAAGTGGAAGGTACTATTTTTAGACAATGGTAGATGTTTTAAAGAGCTACTATTGCTTCATCTCACCTGAATAAATTTGGTTAGGTTAGAAAATGGCTCTATAACTTATATAAGAGGAACTATCCAGTTAAAAGGGATTTTTTATTTCATATTTGTTTAAAAGAGCATATTTAATTCCTTCTTCAGTTCTCACCTGAATTTGGTTCCAGCCGTCATCTAGCCTCATGGGCATGGTGCAGATGAAGGGCTTGACTCGCGTCGTGCTCTGGTAGTTGCTCGCCCGGAATCTCCTCCTCACGTTCTTGTCGTCGAGGACCTGGACTTCGAAGGTGAAGTATTTCTTGAGGTTCTTGATGATCATGACCAGGAAAGGCAACTTGATGCCCAGAGTCTTCTTGGCATCAGCAGGACATTCGATCAGTGTTGTACTGTAAAGTAAAGATAATAATATTTTGATTTATATAGCTGCTTATATGATCGTTAATCATCTGTAAAGTAAGTCTAAGCATCTAACATTATAACAGTATTAATTACCCTGGTCATCAGAAACATACTTGCAATTGATCTGCATGTGACGTGCACTTTCTGCCCCGTGGGAGCAATACAAATAATATAATATTAATTGACATTTAAATCCATAAAAACAACAAAATGTTGAAATATACATGCTCATGAAACAGCAGACATCTTAGCTTGGTAAATACAACAATTATGAATACGTCAATGGTATATTAATTGACCTAGCTAGAACATAAATATATTGAATGAATAATTTTGTTCACTCATATAGAAACCAATTGAATCAGTAAGTAACAAGGATCGAGTAGCAGTTAGAATGATAAACTATAAATGGACTGTGTGCAATCTTGATCATAATTGAACATGAATGTGATTAAAAGGCATTCTCCATTACAAAAGGTAGGGGATGTAAAGCCTGTTATCCAATTGAGTGAAAGGTATGTTTGTATGGGGTGGTGTGTATGGGGAGGAGGGGGGTGTGGGGGCTGGGGGTGATAAAAAGGTTTCAATAATCACAGGGTTAGCTACACAGGGTAGACTTTTATGAGTAGACCAACGTATTACTCACCTCACGTTCGTGCCAACAATTTCCAGGACCAGGGACTGGATGTCATTATCTGTGATCCTCTTGATGTGACCATTCCTCACCTGAAATGTGAAACAATGATAACATAAATTTAGTTTTATTGTAAATATATATACTACTTACTGTTGAGTATTTATTCTACCAAAGACAAACAAGGATTTAGTTCTTTTTAAACTGTCAAACGAGTGGCTAAAACTTGTACCATTCCTCTACATGTAGCTTTTCTCTTCCTTGGGAAAAATATTGTTTGAATAGACCTCTAGGCTCTAAATCTAAAGACTAAACCAGAACTTCGTCATCATCATTTTTAGTGTCAAATGAAAACAAACTAGAATCTACACTGAGCAAGTTAATGAACATTTTAAATGTTTGAAAGATAAGAAATCATATAATCAACATATTTATTAATGATCTTGTCATGCATCAATTAAAAACAAAAATTGCAAACAATTGCCAACTCAACATGACGACAAAGTCAAAGACTAAAAACTAAAAAGTCACCACAATTCACTCATCAATTCAATTGTCATCACATTCACACGTCCAAAACAAATTAGTGAACTGCATGTCAAATTAGTGAAACTAAAGTTAAATTAAGATAACAACATTCAATTTCGAAATGCTAGAATGATACAACAATAAGAGTAATGATATCAGCAATATAAGTTCAAGGAATGACACAAAATTCAAGCGACTTTTTGAAGCTGCAGCTGAAAATGCATTTTGCATCGGTACTACACTAGACGTCTGGGCCGACGGATCAGGCGTTGTTAGGTGATGGAAATACGGTCATCCCTTCCTGGCTGCTGTACCAAAATAAAGTCTCATTAAAGTGACAAAACACACACAAATCTTACCTTCTTATCCCATATCTGGAGTGGCCTACTGCCTATGCTGTACAATATGGATAAAAATCCGCTCTGGAACGTGTTTTTGAACATTTTGACTGTTTTCAATTGAAAAATTGCGCTGCATAATCGGCGAGCTGTTCTCTCTTTGGCTGTCTGTTGCTAACTGAATTGAAAGCTCGGTAACCGACCGCGAAATACACACAAATAAATACACGTGCGTACGGTACCGGTGGAAATGCATCAGTGCACACTCGTGATCGCTGTACCCAGCCCGGTTACTTGGTAACCACCAAAGCCCTTTAATCAAACATGTTAATGAAAGGGATGGATCTATCGTGAACAAAACAGTTTATGAATGAATGAAAAAGCTGAATGATCATGCATATGAATGAGATAAAAAGGGAGGAGCTAACCTAGGATGTACACAACCTCCACCAGGCTCAGCTTCGCGCGTTAATCATGGTAGAATAATAAGAGAGAGAGCAGATGAGAAAAAGAGGAAGATTACATACAAATAATTATACTGAAAATATATTTAAGCATAAGATTAATAGAACTAAAAGTAAACCGTAGGATAATCAGAAGTGTGTAATCAAAAATCAACTGGGTAAACATACATTTGTATGTGAAATAAACACATCATACAAGTGAATATATTGGGTACCAATATGGATCGTATACAAATATGAATGAAAACAGATGCGAAACGTATGAAGAGATTATAATATAAACGTTACAAAAAAATAATTATGAAAATCCCAGGGCCATATAATAGATATCATCCAAGAGCTAGGTAGTTATTTAGTAAGATTTTAAACAAAACAACGAAGTAGATATCAATCCCATCACCTCCATCTATATCGAATATACTTAGGGCTAATACTTCCTGATTTATAATCAAACTGCATCTCAAGGACTTGTTTATTTGGGGCATATATAAATAGGGATGTAATGGAGCTATGACTCATCTTTCATTTCGCTGTGTGTAATGCAGCCTCGCTAGAATCGAAGCTAGATGGTTGCCATGGCGACCAGAGAACAATGGTTCTTCTCCATGACAACCATATACACAAGCCATGAAGGATTCAACCAATTTTTAAAGAGGAATATATGAATTATACTGGCCAATTCATCTGGTTTATGGCATGTGTACTTGTTTGGATTTAGATTTGGATCGTAAACCCCTATCAAAACCAGTGGCATTTTATGTTTTTGTCAAATTAGGGGGGAGGGGGGGGGGGGGGGGGGGGGGGGCACGTGCCCCCCGTAGCCTTTCCTCTGATTAAAACCATGTATGATGTTGTTGTTAGCAATGTGGTGATGTGGACATAATAAAATGATCAAATGAATGTCAATTTAGCTATTTCCTATTCAATAATTGAAGTAACGTTTTTATTTCAACAAAATAATCAAAACACTAATTTCCAGGGGCTTTTTCAAACACAAAAGCACAACTTACAGATAACCATGCACAAATGTTAAGGTCAATGTATCTGACCGGGATCTGATCTGTACATGTTAATCTCAACTAGTTTTGTTTAATTTTGAAGGGGATTTGTTGAAAGTGAACCTCAATTTAATTTATTTAATATGTGCCCTTAAAATAAGGAATCCCATTAATGATGGGTTTGCTTATTTTAAGGACATGCACATTATACTCTACACCCAATTTTCTCTCTCCCTAGCACCCTATCTCATCACCACCTATATATCACCTTCCATCTCCCCCCCCCCCCCCCCCCCACCCTCTCTATGGTGAAATGCAGTGAAAATGCAGTGATATTATCTCATTGAAACGACTTTGTACAATTATAATTATCCAGTAGATAATTATAAATCTGAACACTTCAATCAACTACATATCTTTATAACGGAAGAGAAAATTTGAAAATGGAAAGCTGTTCCATGCTTCTATCGCTAATATGAATACAGGAATGAATGAGGAATGTGAGAACCGCTAGTTCCAATTAAGTTTTGAGGATTTTAAAAATTTTACTACATCCCTTTAAAATGAACTGAATGTTACCCTCATGGTTCCGGCTAGACTTTTCCCTCCCCCTCTCTCGACCTCTCTCTTTACCCCTTCCCCCTCCCTCCAATGCATCTAATGCTTCTCATTTTCTATTTCATTAAAATGAACTGAATGTCACCCTCATTGTTCTGTCTTGCTTTCTCCCCCCCCCCCCCCCCCACCTCTCTTTACCCCCTCTCTCTCCAACACGTCTCATGCTTCTTCTCAATGTTCTATTTCATAAACTCAATAAAATGAATGATACATAAACAGCTTGTGTGTGTTGACAACGATAATCTTCAATATTTATTATTCATTATCATGTTTATGTACGTACCATCAAATAAGCAGGGAAAAAAAGGTATCATAATTTACCCACGTGACACTTATTTCAACACTCAAATGATAATGATTAAGACCGAAATAAAATATCTTCTATATGCACACCCCATGGTGGGCGTCATAGATTTGGTTTTCTTCAATCTCACCAAGTCACATAAAAAGAATATAAAAAAAGAAAAAAAAGTCAGATTAGTAGAGTGAAAATAAAAATAATACACATCCTAGCCTACACTTTTAGAATGTCATATCATATGAATTACAAATAAAAAGAAAATATATTCACAACTTTTACAAAAGGATAATTTCGTTCATTTTATGTCTATTTTTTCTTCATAGAACCGATCAACATACTGTATTTTCATGCTTAAGAATACATATATTAAAATTGAACTTCAGCAAAGAAAGACAGCCAGGCCTGTACCAAAAAGGGCCCCTTATCTAACAGCCAGGTCCAGATGAACAAGGGCCCTTTATCTCACAGCCAGGCCAGGATGAACAAGGGCCCTTTTATCCAACAGTCAGGCCTGGATCAACAAGGGCCCCTTATCTAACAGCCAGGCCCGGATGAACAAGGGCCCCATATCTAACAGCCAGGCCCATATTAACAAGGTCCCTTTATCTTACAGCCCGGACGAACAAGGGCCCCTTATCTAACAGCCGGGTCCACTTAGGCCATCAAGGGTCCCTTATCTAACAGCCTGGCTAATTTGGCAAATTAGGGTTCCTTATCTAACAGACATGACTACTCAAACCAACAAGGGACCCTTATCTAACAGCCAGGCCCACTTAGGCCCATAAGGGTCACTTATCTAACAGCCAGACTGACTCAGGCCAACAGGGGGTCCTTATTCCAACAGCCTAGCTCGCTTAGACCAACAAGAGTCCTGTATGCAACAGCCAGGTATATTCGGACCAGCAATGGTCCGTTATTCAACGGCCAGGCCTAGACCAGCATAAAACATAATCTAACTTCTCTTTTGTACAATTCATATGTTAGAACATATCATTGATGACTGCTGTTTAAAAAAAATAATACAAAACAAATAAAATAAAGAACTGCTAAATGTTCCAACATTTGCAGTTCAATTCTTGAATCTACTTTAATACTTGCAAGAAATATACAGGCACAAGGGAAAAGGGGAGTCATTTTACAATGCTACATAATTTCATTACCTAACAATCAAGGTATTTTGAGAAGAAACAATCTTAAAATGAAGGGGTCATATCAAAAAGGATCCTTTTATCTTTCTAACTAGACCAACTAAACTGCAAAACTGTTCCTACCATTAAAAACAAAACTTAACACTCCTCGATCTGTTAAGCAAGAAACTACAAAATATATAATAGACACAGTATACAGTACTGTATAACAAATAATTAGATTTTCAAAGTATGAAGCAGTGATCATAAAAAAAAATTATCCACAATTTCTTTTTTTTTCCTGGGTACATCTGTACATTATGGTCCACATTTTGTTTAAATAGGAAGAGAAGACAACAAAATCTACATACGATATGAAGAGAAACACCTCTTCCAAAAATGTCACAATGTTATAATAATAAAGTGCAAAAATTGACGCTTGAACAAGCAATGCTTACCGACTAGTATTTCAAGCACACACGCACAATATATATATCATATATACCGCTGAATCAAACTTATTACGATACTAGGCGAATTAAGCTCTAAGGAGGTCATTTCTTATCTCTTTCTTTCCAAAACTCAGTAACTACATGTACAAATTGCATTGTTTTTGGATGAGAAAGCTTACATATCTACACGTCCTTAGTCTAAATCCCTCTCACATAGAAATAGCTTAATGAATGAATTAAACACAAAATCCTGTCTAGTATAATCTTGTTAGTAAGGCCAATCAATTATTTGTTTTCAAATAACACGTGAAGTGACTCGGGTTGGATACAATTACACACAAATTTGTACAACAGAAATGGAGTACTTAATGGATAAGGTTTTAAATAACACACAAACTGTCACATTGCAGTATTGATTCATAACACAATCTGCTTTTTCGTACAACTCGACAACAAGTCGTGCAAGGGTGATATCAAGGTTGTTGATGAATGTGACTTTCAAAACAAGACAAAAACCATTAAAAAAAGTTAATGTACACTTTCATGTATAAAGAAAGGCTTATAGAAATGTCCATTATCGGGGCCAGTTTTGATTTAAAAAAAACAATGCCTTTTCCCTCCTTTCCGTTGGCTTAGGCCAATCAGAATAAAGGATTTAAACTGCTTTTAAACTAGTGCTGCAACATAGAAGTTTGATCAACTGTTACAACAGGGTCGAGGATGGAAAAGTGATACAATAATCATATGCAAATGAACTTTGCAGAAAAAATTGCAACATCTAATTCAAAGAAAACCTTCCCTCCTCAGAAAGTCTGACAAACAGGTAACCTATCATCCCAACTTTGGTTGAGCAATTCTTCAATTTGAATTCAATTCACTGTCATTTAGCGATTCATAATACTTACAAATGACAAGTCATGAGGGTTCTTTTAAAGCAAGCACTATGGACACTGAAATAATGGTGGGATGAAAAAAAGAAACAACACAATACTGGCAGTATGCATACATCAAAAATGCCTCCAACTTAAATTTAGAGGCCCAAATTCTTATCAGTGGCTCAACTTTAGACCGGTCTAAAAAGACCAGTAACCGCTTAAACCTTTTTACACCTGTGGAATTTGTCATATGCCACTGGAGTTTTTATAATTGTTTCTTTTCATTATCCAATCAATCCCTCTAGTTCTACTTTGGCATCAGAGGGAAGGTTCGCTTGACATCCCAGTCACAGTACAACCGGTAACCAGCAACATAATGTCTTGGATGACCCAAGATACATTATTGCAACTTTCAATAAGCTCGTGAGATTCCACAGGGGTGAAACGGTTAAAAAAGTTACTGGTAATTACTGGTCTTATTAGGCCAGACTAGAGTTATGCCACTGACGAGAATTTGGGCCATTATGTAGTATGTACACATAACATCGCAGAAGTCTTCACCGAACTCTGCTACAATAATCCGCGAGGTATTTGATACCTATCAATACTCCATTTCTATCAAAGAAATGCTGTATCCATTTGTAAGCCACAAGGTCAACAGATTTTAAATCTTCTAGGCTCCTAGCAAATGCTTCATATACCCAAACACACTCCAGCAACCACCTGTATTTAAAGACAACCTGCTAACAAAGGCCAGTCATCTTCTCCCCTTAATAAAGCAGTTTGCAAGTAAATGAACCTGTCCATAAAGACCACTTGAGTAAAAAGTCTGCCCTTTTTGTATGATCCCTCGGGTGGTCTTTATAGACAGGTTGAACTGTAAAAGGTTGTGTACAAGCACTGTCAACCACAACTTACAAGTCATGTGGTGCACAGTGTAATGCATACAGATGCAAAATTTACTTCTTTCTAAATGATCTAAAGAGCCATTTTCTGTATAAAGAGAAGACCTAGAAGCATTTGTACGTGGACTACAAACTGAAATGCTGTACATATGCTGTAATTAATGTCCCTACACCTCGATACAAGTCATTTCACTTATTGTTTTACCTGAGTGAATGTTACAGTCAAACAGTACAAATAAGCAAACATTAATTTGAAACCTTTATAATACCATGGCCACATAAATACAGCGACTTAAGATTTCTTTGCACGATACTGATATTTAGAGAATAAACAGAAGAATGAGTGTCTTTTTGGAAACCTTTATAATACCATGGCCACATAAATACAGCGACTCTTAAGATTCCTTTGCAATGATACTGATATTTAGAGAATTAATAGAAGGATGAGTGTCTTTTTGAAATAAATTGTATATTTCTTTAAAAAATACAAATGAAAATCTAAGTTTGTTATACGCACAACCACCTCATATTCATAAAAGGTAACACAAATCTGGACCGAGATAATTCCTTAATCCTCACTTTCGAAGCGGGGACATTTGATGCACTCTATATTTTCTAAGACAACAGTTCACTTATTTAAGATGGTACATCATATTTAATGAAAACTCAAGTTTATAAATGAAAATAATCTCTCCAACCCTTTCCTGCTGGAAGAAGCAACAAAAACAAGTTGCAGCAGAAGTGCTGGAGCAGTTTTTTTCTTCTTCCATTTTGTGCAGCACATAATAATGAATTCAGACATCACAAACACATTCTTCTTTCCATCCGTAACAGAACATTCATATATTCAAAACAAAGTCGCACAGCTTGTCACTACTTGCACTGCAGGAGACAAAACATATATATGTCATCAACGTTTCAAAAATACTTCTTTCTCTTTCTGGTCAAACACCATCTAGTCGGAAGAAAAGAAGTGAATTACATGTAAATTCAGAGAGATATTCATACAGATACGCTCATTCCTGCAAGTGGAAATTCACTTGTTTCCTTATGCAACAAGTACAACATGAAAAACATGACCAGCTTTCAAAAAACATTAACATTACAAGTCTATACCCAAAGTCATGAATGGCATTGCGACATGGCCAAGATTTTTCCGCTTCATAAAAAAGGGGGAGAAATTAAACGCATGTTTAACATTAAAACATAGCATAGCAAGGAAGTGTCACATTTTGCAAGCGATATATCCTGTATTCATTAGCTCTAGCTGCCTCGACACTCGGTCTAATTCAACATTTTCATACTACATTTTCTTTGCCAGAGACATGGGACGTCATTTTCATTATACATTAACCAACCTCAAATTCAAATTAAAAAAGTGACAACCAAAGACTTATCTTGACTTAAAGCTAAATGCATCACATATCCGTAGTTTCATCTTTTAAACAATGTTTACAACTATTTTCCTATAAAAAATCGCATATCTTTTCAAGACGGAACAAATAAGCTTAAAGCTAGCCCATACCTTTTGAGGATTTAACAAATAAGCAAGCTAATTAGTTCTCTCAGAAATAGTACCTACATAAAATAAGAATATACCTTTATCTTATCGTACTCACACCCCAAAGCCAACTCAACATCCAATAACCTATCTACAATCTTCCGTTGAGTTTTGACGAGTGATTGGATTTCAAATCCATCATTTTTAAGCTTGCCTTCAACCCAATCAAATTTGAATGAACCGTACATGACATGACGTGGTTTCTCTAACCCTCCACATATCGTTGACATAACATTGGAGTATAAATTGACCCAAAGACCACTTAAATAGACACTTGGTATTGACCATAAATACATCAATTACATATCGCCCCAACTTCCTATCACAGGGTTAAATGTAACACATGGTTGGTGATATCAAGTTAAATCCGTGGGTTTAATTTAGTCCATGGATATTAAAAATAAATGATGTCACATGGCACAATTTAACCCAGGTTTAAAATTGACCCATTGTTGAGAATTGTTCATATCTTGGGTGGTAACGAGAGGGTAATATCTTCCCGTTCCTCCTCATCTCCTCCGGGTCTACACTCCACACACAAAAAGTCACAAGACCACATACCAACAATTAGTGGCAGAAACACAAAGATGTGACCACGACCTTAGGATAGTGTGACAGGAGCTTGTAAAATTGGGACTTTCCTCCCGTATTGTTCAGGTTTACACTCCACACATAATAAGTCATGAAATCACAAACCGATAGATAGTGGCAGAAACACAAAGATGTGCCCACGACCTTGGGACAGTGTGACAGGAGTTAGTAAAACAACAAAATGTGGGCTTCCTCCTTTTTCCACTAAGGTCTACGCATCAAAAAATAAGACCACAAACTGGATGTAATGTATGTCCCGTGTGATAAGAGTCAAAAGAGACCTTGACCTAGAGACAGAGTGACATGAGCCAGAAAAAAATGTGGGATTTCTCCCTTGTCCACAAGGTTCAATCTCCACACACACACACAAACACGCAGTAAATGAGACACCAAAGTAAAAGACTGTCGACAATGTGACTGCAACCTTCCGAGCGTGTGTGACTGGAGTGGACAGATGAGACGGCGACCTTGGGACAGTGTGACAGGGGCTTGAGTAGAATCGAGGGGTTTTTCTATGGAGCTACTGCAGCTGCTGGACTGGGATTGGGGATGGGCGACACCGTCTGGGCTGTGGGCGTCGGTATCAATGGTGTTCCCGTGATGCTGGCGGACGGCCGGGCTTTTGTGTCGATTGCTGTGTGGTCGAAAAAAAAGAAAAGGAAAAAGTACATGCATTAATGGTGCAAATGACAGGAGGTACAGATTAAGCAATTAACAATAAAAACAATTGACCCATTGCCTACGGAAACCTGGTGGGTCCCGTATAACACTGCAGAGATTACAAAATCTAGTAGGGAATGGGTTAAAAGTAACACTCTTATTTATCAAACAAACCCCCTTGTAACTATGAAATTACTGATTTAACAATTTCATAAGGTGGCTACAATAAGCAATTATGCAAATATTTAAAAATTGGACATTGGGACCAGAAATAATAATTTGTAGTACTTAGGTCATTTTATTTCAACTTAAATTCCTATATTATTTTTGTTTTGTTCTATTTCTATTATATCAAGATTACACTGTATTAGCATATTTTTGTTGCTGAAGTTTTATACACTATGCTAGAAAGAATAACTGGGGGAAATGCTTTTTATAATATGGTAATTATTTCCTTGCATAAAATTAGAGGATATTTATAATGGTAAACAAATATTTTTCATGTGAGACTGGGGAAATAAGGTGAACGTAGAAAGATAATTGTTAATACAAATTAATTGATTGCAAATGTTGACAACCAATAAAATAAATGAGTGTTCAAATGAGATTAATGTATTATATTGCATTATTATCTACATTATTATTTCTAGTTCTACATAGCTCTGATAATTTACAATAGGATTAAAATATATTTCACCTTTTTCTTTTTTTCTTTTAGTTATTCACATATAATTGACATGCCAAGCAGCTGAATATAAATGTTAGTGTTGCTTTATACTTTGGTTAGTTATAAATGTTTTTTTTAATAATGTGACCAATGAAAATATAAATTGCCTGTTGTTAAGAATCACACATTTCTTGTTTTGACCTTTTTATCATCACCATTGTTACTAATTGTTTGTTTGCTCACAACTTTAATAACTGATAATGGTTCCATCTTATTTCTGACATGGTCATTTATTATCATAAAACACACATGAAATACTATATATATATATTGATTGGTAATTTGATTTTGGTCATTTGGTGTAGGCCCACAAATCTTCAAAAAACTCTTCAAAAAAGCTTATTGACAATCATTAAAAACTATGATGAACATTACAAATGGGCTTGACACTAGCACTTGCACGGGGCAAGTAAAAATTGATGTGGGGCAAGTAAAAATTGATGTTGGGCAAGTAAAGTTTCATAAATTGTCTAGTTTGCTTGCCAGATCGGGCAACTTAAATTTCTCTTCAACTACGAGAATAGAATGTAGTTCCTTACATGACCATCTCAACTAGAAATAAGCAGGCAAGTAAACTGTCTATTTGGGCAAGTACAATTTGAAGATTTATGATTTTACTTGCCTAAACGGGCCAGTAGAAAAACAAGTTAGTGTGATGGCTTGATTACAACAAATGGGTACTGATGGGTTAATAATGATTTTATGAAATTGCAGTGCAACATGATTGGGAAGAAACTGAATTTTAAAAAGCTGGCATGAATAATGAATGAAGCAAGTGTGACAAATCAATGGGATGCCATTCAACATTAATTTTAACATTTATATTTATAATTTCATGTGATAATAATATCTGATTGAAATACAGTGCTTATCAATTTTGATAATTGATAATCATATAATCTATAAGCAGTTTACAAAGGCAATACTACTATGTTGATCCATATCGGGTACTCATCTGATCATGCAACAACACCTCCATGCATGAACAGGAGAAAAGTAGAAAACATTATTTTTTTAGCAAGCTTTCTTTTGAATGTTTACATTCTAATAAACGCATACAAGTGAGGCCATATCTGATTCATAAGTCATAACAAATAGGGTTTACTTCTTATTCCATTTGCAAAATTATTAATCAAATATACAAAAAGAGCTTTGCTTGTTTTAAGGCTATAACTAACAAGTGTGGTATCATTACTTTGGTTTTCAAATTTTCACTAAAAGTATATGAAGCGATTAAAGGGATAGTTGAGTTTTGAGTTTTTTTGTGAGGTAATGAAAAACTGAGTGTAAAATTTGAAAGAGCATAATATTTGAATAATAAAATCATCTTTGTCTGATCAAAATCGGTTCAGAGACGGCTGAAATATCCATAAATATAACAATTTGTAATAAAGCTGGGGCCCCAGGTTTATTAGAGAATTTTGAACCAGCCGTTAAAAATTCAAAAAAATGCTTCCTCTTTTCAAAAAGTTACAAAATAGGTATTTAAATAGTTGTTGGTTATTTCTCTATGGTAATCACTATTTCAACAAAACATCACATGCACAATATTTTATTCAAAATGGTTGAAACCGATGAGTGTTTAGAGAGCGTCCTCTTACGTTTTAACGGCTCTTTTTGAATGATAACATGATCTTTACTACGTCATTTGTAATTTTGTGTTCCTTTCTAGTTATAACTATTAGGTTGTAATGTAATGATGCAGGTTTTGGTTACTAAAATTCAGTTTCACCAAAACTGTACTCTCCTTACCAGAACTCAACTATCCCTTTATTTAAGTATTGCATATAAAGTGCATTTACATAATTTTTTATTAGAATATCTTCAACAGTCAATCAAATATGATTAATCTAAAATACTGAACAAAATGAGCTTTGCTTGATTTGGGGCTAAAAGTTTGGCCTCTTGACTTGGATGTTTCAAATTTTCACTACATTTTTAAAGCCCATTCGGGCAAGTAAATTCATACATTTTGAAATTTTACTTGCCCCAATATAAAAATTTACTTGCCTTCTTACTTCTAGATGAGCTCAACACATGTAGAAATTACATCGTTCTCTTGCAGTTGAACAATTATTTAGTTGCCCGATCGGGCAAGCAAACTAGACAATTTATGAAATTTTACTTGCCCGACACCAATTTTTACTTGCCCCAGGCAAGCGGGCAAGTGCTAGTGTCGAGCCCTGCATTAGTACTGTAATCATTTGCATTAAAATAGCATTTCATGACTTTTTATTAGATTTATAATTATATCTTCTTCTTTGATGCAGTGAGCATGTTTAAACTGCCAAACTGAATTTAATTGAACAAATGTATTTATCAGAGCAAATTGTCCTTTCCCATTCAAGCAAACAATTAATGGTCCTATTCTATCATTGGTTAGTTTTATCTCCCTATGTCTAATCATATAAACAAAACATAAGTAGAACAATTGCCTGAAGTATCTGAGTTGGGAATAAAGGAGTGAAGTTTATTTCTGATGAATGTTCTTTGTTTTCTATTCTAGCAGATGAGTTTATGATGAAGATAAATACTGACTGAATCATGGGCGGCAATTCTTATGTAATACCTATTGTTCAGCGGGGATGAATGAATAGATCATCCCCCCCTTCCCCGAACAATAGGTATCATTTACAGATCAACGCCCATGAACTAAATGTACTGTTTATTCTGGCAGATGAGTTCATGAAGTTAATTTCTGACTGATTGTTCTATTTCTTTTTTTTTTATTCTAGAAGATCATGAGTTAATGGTGATGTGAAGAATGAAAAGCAGAAGCAAGTTTTCCATATTCTTTATGATCCGATTCTTCATTCTTCGTTAATGTTAATTCATGTTCACATTTCTGTTTAAAAACAAGAAAAGACTGGACAAAACACATAATTGTTGTGTTTTTGACTGTGATAAGAACCTTACCATCTGTGTGAGTGGCTTAAAATGTAGCTCAAGAATAGCGATATATAAAGACTGAAATTATTTTTGTTTTCACTTTTGAATTGTTTTCAATTTGTACTGTATTCCAGCATCGTTTTGGTTTTCATAATATGTGAACGGAAAACTTGCAACTTTAGATGAAAAATGCATGCCCAAGCTATTTATTATTATTAAAAATTAGGATTCGGCTATTACTGAGTGTTAACTGGTGAGATGGACAGGTGGACGTTATCCCCAACAAAAATTGCACTTTTATGGAATAAAAGCCTCTCCTTTACCTTTACGAGCAGGTGCTGGAAGTAAGAGAATAGAGGGAAATATACATTGGAGGGGTGAGTGAGGGGTCTTTGCAACTTGCACTGGTCACTGTCATAGATATGCAAGCCATTTCTTTTATTGAAGGGCAGGGGGGGGGGGGGGGGGGGGGGGGTGCCCTAATAATTCATTCGCAATTTGGAATGCTCCCCAGCGAGTGGGAAATCTGCACTTGTGTGCTATAGATCTACAAGCCAATTCTTTCATTCAATGGTGGGAGGGGGGAGGTGGGGGGGGAATTCCCTATATGGAATGGTCCCCAGGGAGTGGGAAATGTGCACTTGTGTGCTATAGATCTGCAAGCCAATTCTTTCATTCAATGGTGGGAGGGGGGAGGGGGGTGGGGGGTGGGGGGAATTTCCCTATATGGAATGGTCCCCAGGGAGTGGAAAATGTGCACTTGTGTGCTATAGATCGGCAAGCTTTTTTTTCCTTCATTCAAAGGTAGGGGGATGCCCTTTTGATCAATTCTCAATGGAATACTCCCCGGGGAGTGGAAAATGTGCACTTGTGTGCTATAGATCCACAAGTCATTTCTTTCATTCGCAATTTGGAATGCTCCCCAGGGAGTCCAAAATATGCACTTTGTTTGTGCTGGACTGATTACCGTGTGTTTCCGATGACCGGGGTAATAATAATGATGCATCATGGGCCTCAGAAGGCAGAAAATGGACTATATAAGTAGCCACCATTATTATCATCATTATTCCAACTCCCACCCCCTCAAACATAGGAAATGTCTGCATATCTACGTCAGTGTTTTTCACTACATGTGACTGGTGCAACCACAACATCAGGGGTGCCATCATAGGAGGAACATACAGTGTGCAATAATTAAGAAATATATACATTCACAGTTTTATCGGCAGTGCAATTACAAATAAATATACATATATATTTTTGCTACATTGAGATATAGGTTTCCAATACAATTATATTTCTATACAACTAAAATATTCAAATCATGGACCCAGTGGAAATAGGGATAACGTTTGCCTTTTCAATTTATAACGCATTAATTTGTTATCATACATTGCTTAATTTATTGCACTTAACTTGATCTGTTTTCCATAAAATTTCTTGTCTTGTTGTTTGATTTATAAATATTTCTTTGTAAAAACTAAAAAATCTTCATCCTTGTGTCTGCTGATGTAAACTTTTGCTCTTTCAGACTAAAAATAAATGCAATTAACCACAAAATAGCTAGAAATGGAATGCATTTCTAATCAAATTACGAAATCAACTAAACTTTGTAGAAGACAGCTCTGTACACTGTTCTTCTAACTGTCTAAATTTCCTCTTATTGATGTTATCTATTGCTTCAAACTGTTTTGGTTGTTCTTCACAATCTCATCAAAAAATCTCCCCACTGCGGTTTAGTGACGTAACATGTCAGAATTCACAAATAAGAAAATGTCATCAAACGTCAGATTTAATTATGTTTGGGCTTTTATATGGCACCATTGAGAGAAGAGATAAATTCACACTGTGTCCATGATTGTATCTATGATGCAAATTATATATCAAACAAAGCAGCCACAAAAATACATAAATATATATAAATGGTATATATAGAGCAAACACCTTCTAGTTTTTCAACTTTTCATGCATTATAGTTTACCATATCATTAGGAAAATGTCCACAGCAAAGGCCATATATATCTTACCCAATGTATTTTGTTTATATTATGCAAATATTCAACATATATTCAAAAACTATTTTTAGAGCGTTCTTTTCAATTTTGTTGCTTCTTTGATATATCCCAGTTGGTATTTTCAATAAGATATAGACAATGCATATTCATGGATGCTATTAAGCGATATCAGTTATTCAAATATTCCAAGCCTTGAGGCTCTAGATGTTAGGGATAAACCGGATCAAAATCTGTAACCGACCGATTCAATGGTCGGATTATTCATTTGATGTTAATTCAACCTTTGATGGCATTCAAATTTAGTATTCCTTCGGCATTTTGGGGTAGAGATAAATCAAATAAAAATACTAATTCATTCAATATAGTGGGTACATGTCTGTGCCAACAGTATATTTTTCTTCTTTAGAGTAACAAAAAGAAAAATTTTAATTTAAAAAATTGCATTTTTCCCTACTTGCCGAGACAATACATAATAGTCGATTTCTGTTCAGGTTGTGTTAAAATCATACAATTTTGTCCTAGGCTCAATTTAAAGGTCTCAAAAATGTCTCCTAATTAGCACGGGTCCACTGGCCCGGGGCCACTAAAAATTAGCTTTGGGCCACCAAATTTCAGTGAGGCTTAATTCTAGTGGCCAAAATGGGCAACTTTATATAACATGATTTGTAATGTTTTTCTTTGTTTGGGCCACAAGATTTAGGTTTCTGGCCACTAAAATTTGAACAATCTTGTTTTGACTTGCCCCACTGGGGCCACAAGGCTAGCATTGCTGTAAGAAAGATATATATATATATATATGGACACTTTCAAAGCATACCTGGACCTCGTTGCAGAAAGAGATGCAATCGATTGTAAAGTTGCAATTAATTGTAAGTCCGATCACGTGACCAAATGCGCACATCTGATTGGTTCAAACGCGCAAATTTTCTAACTTGCAATTAATTGCAACTTTGCAATCGATTGCATCTCTTTCTGCAATGGGGACCTGGACTACTATAGTTACACATTAACATTTCACAGCATGACAGCAAGGTAAAACATAGGTGAGAGAAAACCAGAAAAAAGAAGAATTTAAGAAAGATATTGTTGAGTAAAAATGAACTTGGGCAACTTACACGCACTGCTTGAAGTGGTGGCATTCGTTGAAGTGTTAGGCTGAGCGCTCATTACAGGGGGCATCGACCTGTTCTGCTCCTTTACTACTGGATCTATGAATAAGAAATGGAAAATCACAAAATAAAATGCAGGAAAATAATACTCAAATATAAAATAAAACATTTGAAATGAGAATAAGATTTTCTCAATATGATGATTAGTTGATGCGTTAGGCCGAGCACTCATTACAGGAGGCATCGACCTGTTCTGCTCTTTTACTCCTGGATCTATGAATAAGAAAATCAAAAAATAAATAACTAAATAAGAAGTTTTAAAACTCCCTTTTACCGCCCCCATAATATATGCTACTAGTGGCGTAGCGCCGGGGGAATATGGCCCCCTAATTATTGGACAAAAACAATTAAATGCATAAGGGGAAAATCCTTCATAAACATAAAGAAATACACAGAGTGTGCCCCTCGCCCCCCCCCCCCCCAAACTAATAATTTGGGTGCCCCAAATCAGTGAGCAGTGAGCCTCTATTGATATTAGTTAAAGATCTATCCCCTACATCATATAAAGAATTCTTTTTCCCCTCTTAATAAAAACCAAAGTTGTACTTTTACTTACAGAAGTACGGGTGTTCCATGGCCTCGCGTGCAGTGAGCCTTTCTTGATGGTCATAGCGTAATAGCTTGTCAAGGAAGTCCAGCCCCTCTGGGCTCACTAGATGCTGGTTTTCGCTGTGCACGAACCTTTCCCAGCGTTTCCGCGAATGCCTAAATAAAGTAAAGACACAAAGAAGAAAAAGATCAATGAAATGCTTTTAGTAAATAACTTATGAGAACTACATATAAAGCAAAAAAAAACATATTTTGTGACAGCGTTTCCTCAATGGAAGGATTAAAGATTTAAATGATATCGTTGAACCTCAAGTCGAGCATACTCTAGTATTTGTAGAGCCCTAACACCTTGCAATCCTCACCAGCTGGACATAAGCTTGTGTACAAATCTATTCATGTATATGTGTGATGAGAGTCACTAAGGAGCCTAGCTTTCGATCGTAGCAGAAACTTTGTCGGGCCAAAAATGACAAAGGTATATAAAGTCAAGTGACATCTATACATACCTCCCAAGGATATCATGGGGTCGAGTTCAAACTGGTACTTGTCCATGTACTCATAGAGTTCTTCCGTCCCAAGATCTTTGCAATTGTCATCAACTTGTCAAAAAATGTTTGTATTTTTGTAAATTTGTATAAGTTTCTGTCAATTCAGTATGCCATTTAGAACTTACCTCCCAAAGATATCGTTGAACCTGGGGTCGAGCTCAATCTGGTACTTGTTCAGGTATTCGTAGAGTTCGTCCATCCCCAAGATCTTGGCGATGGTCATCAACTGGTCAAACATGTTAGTATTTTTGTTAACTTGTGTAGGTCTGTGTCATACCAGAGTAAGCTAAATTAAACTTACCTTCCAAGGATATCGTTGAACCTGGGGTCGAGCTCAATCTGGTACTTGTCCAGGTATTCGTAGAGTTCGTCCGTCCCCAGCACCTTGGCGATCCTCACCAGCTGGTCGTAGTTGTCGTGACCGTGGAAGAAGGGTTCCTTGCGGAATATCATACTGGCGAGCATGCAGCCCAAACTCCACATGTCCAACGAGTAGTCGTACAGCTGAAGTCAATGAAAAATGAAAAATAATATTTATATTGAATTTGACTAATCCCTTGATAGTGGAAGAGATCCTTGCGGAATATCATACTGGCGAGCATGCAGCCCAAACTCCACATGTCCAACGAGTAGTCGTACAGCTGAAATCAATGAAAATGTATAATTTTATATTTTATATTTATGACTTATCCATCGATTAGACTAAACTGATTGTGGAATTGGTAGATCAATAAATCTTATCTTTACACAATCAACTTAGTATTTCGGACTGGACATTTCAAACTTTCTGGAGAAGAACAATGAAGATGACGAATGTCAAGTCCCAAATAGTAAGTGTAAAAATGAAGAAAAAAAATAGATTTGACTTATGTAATGTACAATAATAATAATCATGGCTATCATTATCCTCGTTGTCGTCATCGCCTTTGTCATCTTCATCATCAACGACATTATCTTTCATTCAGAACTCTTTCGTAGCTTGGTTTGCCTATTAATACTTATCTTAATTCTATATGATTGGGGAAAATAAGCACGGTGGTGATTGATGAAGAGATAATAGAAAATGGGATCAATGAACTTTGTAAGATATAACATTAAAGTAAGATTCTTCTGAATGTGTGATGCGGACATTTGAAATTCAAAACCCATTTCATTATTGTAACCTCAAGCACAACAACAATGCACAAGAGAAATATGAGAGCTAAAAGTGGTTTTGATTGAATTTGACGAAATGAATGGATCGCTTTAAAGGGACTTAGTAACATTGTCCAAATCCTCAAAATAACATTTTAATTCTAGCGGTTCCCTTATACCTTGTTGTATTCGTATTAACAATAAAATCATGGGACAGGTTTCGGTTTTTCAAATTTCCCTTTCGTTACAAAGATATGTATGATTGAAGTATTCAGATAAGAAAAACTCCGGGCGAGTTTTTCTTCTGTGTACAAAGTGAGTGCAGTGAGTTACTGAATATCACTTTGCATTTTCGCTCATTACTTGGCCATACAATGTCCATTTGACTTGAAATTTTCACACAATACCCTGTGGACATATGAAATAACAACAATATACATTGCATCAACCATTCATCACTTTTTGCACATGTCAACAATGTTACTAGATCCCTTTAATAATAATAACACGTTTTTATATAGCGCATTACCAATAAAAAAAAAATCTTTAAAATGAAGTTATACCTGGTAATCAACAAGGAGCTCTGGACCTTTGAAATATCTTGATGCTACTCTGACGTTGTACTCCTGGCCTGGATGGTAGAACTCCGCTAGACCCCAGTCTATCAACCTCAGCTAGAATGCACAAAGAGAGAAAACAAATTAATAATTACACTAAATATCTTGATGCTACTCTGACGTTGTACTCCTGGCCTGGATGGTAGAACTCCGCTAGACCCCAGTCTATCAACCTCAGCTACAATGCACAAAGAGAGAACACAACATCAAATTAATCATTACAGATGTATCAGGGAAAATATTGACATAGATATTTTTTTTGGGGGGGGGGGGGGGGGGGGGGGCTACTTTTCGAGCTTGCCTGCATGAGAATAGCAGTCTAAAATTTGATTTGCAAATTTACGGGGTTATTTCATAATTGTTGGTGGCAGGTGGCTCTTTTTGGCATTTGGGAGGCTTACTCACCCAGAGCCCTCAGTATTTTTTTCACTAAGAAGAATATAATGTACTTATCCATAATCCACGCAATTCATGACAACATTTTAATGTTCGTCTGACATTGTACTACTAGAACTTTTCAAGACCCAATGGCTATTAACAGCAGCTACAATGCCCAAAGTTTGAATAAAAAGCAAACCTAAACAATTACAGAAGAAAGTATTATGTACTAATAGGTTTACAAACATATCCATTATCACAAATGTAGAAATAATGCAATTCACCATGGTTAGAGTGCTCAACTGTTCAGGAGCAATTGCTAATTTTAACCCGAAGAGTGGGCACACGACTACCGATCCTACAAAACAACATTGTAGAACTGAAGTTGCACAAAATGTCTGTTATATACATGTATATCCATCATCAATAAAATGACCAATACTTTCAAATTAACATTGCATACAATGCCATACATACCCTTCTGTTTTCATGGTCGATCATGACATTGTGTGGTTTGACGTCTCTGTGCATGATGCCCATGCTGTGACTGTAGTCTAATGCCTGTTGGTCAAATGAAGGAATAACAAGAAAGAACACATTATTAAAGGGGAATTCCGGGCCTCATTTAGTCATTGGCTATCAGAATAGGCAGAATAAGAGGCATAATAGGTGAAAATTTGATCTAAATCGGACAAGAAACACAGGAGTTATTCCTATTTGAACATCATATAGTAATGAGCGATCGTTTCAAAATTGCCGCCGATGCAACATCATTGACAGGCAACTCGCCCATGCTGTGACAGTAGTCTAATGCCTGGTGGTCAAACAAAATGACGACAAAGAACAGATTATTAATTGTTAAATGAACAGTTTGGACTCCTTCATTTGCAGAGACAAAAAAGTCTATGCAATTATCCAGTTCAGACAGTAAATAAAATGTTATTAAATTGTTGCACTCCCAAGTTTTATGACACTTTTCAAGTTTTCAAGTTTTATGACACTTTTAAGTTTTCAAGTTTTCAAGTTTTCAAGTTTACAACTAACGAGTACACAGTATCAAACAAAAATACTTCTAAAGAAGGAAATTTATTTTTGTTGTTGTTAATGCATGTTTGTTTAAACAAAATCTTCTTATTCTTAATAAACAACTGAAGTAACAAATCAATACCACACAATTTATCCAGGTAAACAATTTAATAATAGGAGTTTTATAATGCGCCAACTCTATCTTTTACAAGATGCTCAGGGGCCGAGAGCTCGATCATGACCCAGGACCAGCCCTAGTTCCACTGATCTATAGATACGCTTGTGTAATCCTTTACGATTAAATGAGTAAGGTAGGCATGTGTGCTCTGCTACGTTCTTTTAATTTGTATGTCATTCTAGCATATTGACATCGATGAGTTAGAGCAAATGGCACAAAATTACCATGGTAAATGTCGCTGGTCCGTAATCGGGCCCCTGGGCCCAGGACGCAATTCAAAATTATCTACACACACCAACAAAAGGGAAAACTAATGGATCAGAAGTAGTCCCACATGACTTCTGTGAAATGCAGTCATTTTGACACAAAGAAATGGTAAAGAGAATACATAATACACACCTTCAGTAGCTCGAAAAGGTAGTATCTGATTTCGTAGTCTTTTAATGTTTGGTACAGTTGCTGTGAAGACAAAATAAAAGAAGTATGAATTAAAACTTGGTTAATTGATAGTTAAACACAAGAGCATTCTAATACAAAACTTAATATGCTATTTAACAATGAAATGCGAAAAGCAACATAAATTAGAAGAAAATTTAATCTGTTGGCTAAACGAAAACAAAAAATTCAGCATCAACATGGTTTTGAAGTTGTGTATTTCATATTAAAGAAACGATATAATCAATACGATTTGCAGTGCAAATGAGTTTGGAGAGTATGAATATTTGTCACATATTCATTGAAAAATCAATGCATACATTGTGTATTCACAGGTTAGCCAATTATAACAAGGTCATTCAATTAATCAAATGTCAATGTTCTATACAAACTTGAAACTGATTTCACATTTAATTTTAGTCAATAACATAGATAAATCTTGCATAAATATAAACTCAAAATAACCTATTCAAAATGGAGAGACAAACTTTAAAATCTAAAATGGGACGCTGTTATATATATATCTTACCTTGAAATCTGTGTTGTTGACATACTCAAATATAAGAGCTGGGGTCCGCGACTGAGGAAGAAAATGCAAATATGATGTTAGATTAAAATGTGGATTTGAGCAGGTTACTGGATTTTTTGTCTCCATTCTAAGGAACAATAGGATAGTTTTTCAAGACTACCATCCCAACAAATAACAATGTCATGTCATTCTCACATAGTACTTAACATTGTGTGTACACGTAAACTATACACAGCTGTTGAGGCAAAGTTTGTCAGAGAATATCAGAGAATCAACATGGGTTTCTTGAACAGTGTTATCATTTATACCATCTCCTTATAAATATTCAATAATATTGTGTAAACAGTCTGTATTATAAAGAGAGAAATGTTGAAATAATTCATATCTTCTTTGAGGTTCAAGAAATAAATACTGATTATGTACCACTAGTACAATTTCAAACATGAAATACTTTATGCTAAATTTAAGAAGACTCCAGGGAAGGAAATAAGCGGGGGCTGAGGGCGAATTTGCCCCCTAATTTTAAAAATAGCCCCCTGAAATCAGTAGGTAGCCCCTTAAAATTACCATAGGGTATTATGCAAAATATTTTGTGATTTTCATCAGATTGAAAAAGTAGCCCCCTAAAATAAAAAATTAATTATTTCCTTGGAAGACTCCATTATCATTCAATAACAATTCATGTATCTATTTAGTACACAGGGAATAATTTACCTCCTCAAATTTGATTAGCACTTTTAACCGATGGATAAATATTTCAAATTAAATTCTGTAAGTGCTTCTGTGGTAGAAAACTGCTATACAAAAGATATTTTGTATAGCAGTCATATTAAAAATGCATAGCAAATTGCGATGCAATACCAGGAAAATTATTCCCTGGAACAGATTTCCATATTTTATTTAACATGTCATAGGGTACATGAAATGTTGGTTATTCAATAATGCAACATGATTATCACTCCATTTCATACATGTAGTCATACAAATGATGTGAACCTTGTACAGTATTACAACTTAGATATTCATACAGAGACAGGCCCTTGGGACTGTGCCTGTTATTTTTATTTGGTACTCCGAACCAAATCACCGATGGGAAATGACTAGGCCGGTGTCAACAAGCAATTAGCTCTCTGTGCACATGCATACTGCAACACAGTTACCAAACTATGAACAAATTGTGAACTGTTCAACTTGATTATTTCACTGTTAGTCTCTAACATGTAGATTGTGTGTGTGAAACTTGCACAGTATATTTATTTTGATTTGATTTGATTTGATTTGATTTAATTTATTCAACCATTAAAAACACACAAAAATATACAGCAATCATATTACAAATGATATTATAATACAAATCAATAATGGTGAGGATCCTTTAAAAGCGTACATAAGCTTGTCAATACGAGCCCACTCATGGGATGGATTTATTGCCCCTGTCAGCTGCAAGCTGCTTATAATTTCAGTTTCGAAGAATTTTATTCTGAAGGTTCTCCAAGCATGTACAATATAATAACTCCCCACTGACCATTAAAACAAGCATTTTATACAATGTACAGTGTAGCTGCGTAACCACACAGTTATCAAGCCATCAAGATAATGTGAATAGTCTAACATGATCATTGGGCTGTTAGTGTTACTGCTCAATAAATCATAGAAATGTGAATCATGCACAGTATTTCAGCTTAGCATTTCATTCATAAAGTTCTTTATTAAAGAAGATAGGCCATTGTGCTTGTATGGAGCAATCATCAAACACTTAGAATTAGCTCCCTATTGGCCATATTGCAAGATAGAAGTCGATTTCAAACCAATGTCCATTGTTCAATATGTAAACCAATTATGTGTATCATTTTGGGTGAGAATTAAAAAATATGAACTTCATACAATCAACGAAACAGGCCCTGGAGACTGACTATACATGTCAAATCTGATGCCATATTGCAAGACAAAGGTCGATTTAAAACCAGTGTCCATTGCTCAATATGTAAACACTGTTGACATATAAATCAAAATCAGAATTTTGTGTATCATTTGGCTGAGAATTTAAAAATTTGAACTTCATAACAATTAACGAGACAGGCCCTAGAGATAATACATGTCATTCCCGATGCCATATTGCAAGCCCAGAAGAAAATTTAAAACTAATGTCCATTGTTCAATATGTGACTAAACACTGGTCACTGCTTACATGTAAATAAATGTGAATCATGTCTATTATTTGGGCTTAGAGAAGAAAAACTTGAACTTCATAAAGAGACAGTAGGGCCCTAGTGAGTTGTTAAAATTATTCATGATGCCATATTGCACAACAAATTTAAAACCAATGTTCATGTACATGATGTGACTAAACAACGGTCACCCGTTTCACATGTAAATAAACATGAATCATGTCTATTATTTTGGCTTCTAAAGAGAAGAAAAACTTGAACTTCATAAAGAGACAGTAGGGCCCTAGGGAGTTGTTATCATTCATGATGCCATATTGCACAACAAAAGACAATTTATAACCAATGCCCACTGTTCAATGCTACTAAACACTGGTCCCCGTTTACATGTAATACAATAAATGAAAATCAAGTCTAGTATTTTGGCTTCTAAAGAGAAGAAAAACGTGAACTTCATAAAGAGACAGTAGTAGGGCCCTAGGGACTTGTACATGTTATTCATGATTAGGCACTCCCAACCGATTCAACGATGGGATATGACTGGGCCGGTGTTGGAGCAATCAACGAGCACTTAGCTCCCCCATGCAACCATATTGCGTTGTCACAGTGGCTCAGTTATATACACTGACATGTCTGGAATGCAACACAGTGTAGGCTTTGCGCTAGCTAATAGTAAACCTGCATGGGCTAGCTACAGTATACATGCAGTATACACTCTCAGTACTCAGTAGGGCATATTGCACATCAGGCGGGAGGTGCTATATACTGAAAGTATGTACAGTCACAATATCGTCTGCAATGTAATAATCCGCTACATCATATGTTGCGTGTTGGAAGATGTTTATGATGATCCTTTAATAGTCCTCTCACATTGGAAATTCCCATACTGTAGATATTGAGCACAAGGATTATTCTAAATTTCCCCAACTCACAATTTTGTCTCGGATTTATTTTGTGTACCTTGCATTAAAAATGAAGAGTACATTAAGCCAAAGTTGTTTGGTGAAATAATTTGAAAATTCATTACATAATAGGTTCATATACAATGTTTATTTGGATTATTGGTAGTTTTCCCCAATAAATTAAACACTGTCCCATTTAAACACGATCTGTGTGTGTAATGTGAATATTTTTTTAGGCTACTTTTGTCTGAATTAAAGAATTAAATCATTATTTCTTACGATATATTGAATCAAAATATTTGATTAAGTGTTTACAAAGTTGCAGTTTAAAAATAAAATTTTGGAATGTTCATTGTATTTCATGAGAAAATATAATTTTTGTCTTACAATATAATCCCAAATGTTAAAATAATAATAATAATAATTTGAATAATTCAAATATTCAAACAGCGATCAGAATGCCTTACTCACACAAATGGGATTGTAAATCCAAGTAATTTGAATGTATTTGCTTTTCATCCTTTCTTAATTATGGTTAGTAAATGTATAACAAATTTTAGATTTTAAAAAGTAACGAAATAAGCATGAACATTAAAGGGGTAGTTCAGTTTTGGTATAGAGGGCGCTGCACGAAATAATTTTTTTGTGAGATAATGAAAAACTGAGTGTGCAATTTGAAAGAGCATACAATTTTAATGGCAACCAGATTAATTCAATGATTATTTTTACATTTAAAAAATGCTTACACTTTTTCAAAAAATTTCAAAAGAGGTTTTTAAATAGTTGTCGATGATCTCTCTATTTAATCATTATTTCGACAAAACATCACATGCATAATTTTGTTTGAAAAATGGTTGAAACCAATGCTTTTTAGAGAGCGCCCTCTTGTGTTTGAATTAGGTGTCGATTTTGGGAGTGTTTCCCTCCCGGGACTCGCGATAATTTTTCGGGCGAGTCACGGGTACCCGAAATTTAACCATTTGTTGATTTCGCTATCGGCATGTCACGCAGCTGGGAAAACATGTTCATTCAAGTGACAAAAATGCAGCGTATTTATGCCGATAGCGAATAAAAGGGGACTTTTGCTTTTTTTCGGGATATCGAGTATCGATTTTTGCGCCCGGGACTCAACATTATTCGGCGGGACCCGGGTACCCATGACTCGTCAACAGCACTAGTTTGAATGGATATTTTTTAATGATAACAGGCTTTTTACTTAGTCCTTTGTAATTTTCTATAACTTTCGAGCATGGTGGAGTTATAACTATTAGCTGTTTGTAATGCTATTGTGCAGGTTTTGGTTACTAAAGCTCAGCCTTAGGGCAATTCCACGCCAAAGTGGACATTTGACCAAAAATTTTACAAGCATTTTTATGATACAAATTTGGTATCAAATCAAAGCTTAAATTCTATATTTTTTGGAATTCAATGAGAACATTTTAGTTTTTACATAATTTTAGTTGTTTTTTTATAATAACTTTATAACCATAATTGAACCCCACAAATTTGACATTTTTGTGAAAAAGTGTTTTGATCCTGTGTTTGTTTTATATTTCCCCAGTTAAGCCTAAAATCCATTATTCTGACTCCCGAGATATGACCATTTCGTAAAATAGTAAATTTGTATGATGTATTTGATTTGTTATGCTTCAATGACTTCTTATTTTCAGCCTATGAAAATGTCCTTCCGTTACCAAAAAATCAATATTTTTAATTTTGTGGCTCACATAATTGTTAGAGAGCAGACCAATCTTCAGTGCAAAGCAAGTTGAAGTAGGCCTTCCCATTGCTAACAATTGTATTACTCATTGTTTCTTCGTTAATTAATAAATAACAAAAGAAAATGTCCTTCCGTTACCATACACATGGTAGGGCAAGTCCAAGATAAGGTCAACCTAGCTGTTGAAATTTCATGCTCATTTACTGATGACATGTATCACTTCATATTGAAGCCCATGAGTTGAAGTTTTGAATTCCATAAAAATAAAAACAAATTTATGTAAATTTATGCAAATTTTGAAGGGCCTCATTTGCATAAATGTGAAATAGAGCGTTACGTATGGGACAATTATGAAAATTCATAAAAAATCAAAGGGAAGGATATGATATTTTATTCATATATAGACATGACCACTCAATCATCCGTATAAATTTTACATAAACATTAAGTCATGACCTAATTAATTATGGGTCATTCCATGTCAAATCACCCAATGGATTTCATCGCACCCCCTCCGAATTTGCTAATATTTGGTATGTATGATATTTCAACCTTTTAAAGCTCAAATATTTAATTTTTAGCCCAATCCGCCCAACGGTTTTGGCGCTATGGTCGATTCTTATGGGGGAGTTTTGTAAGAAATGGGCGTTGGCACCATTTTTCAAATGGCAATTGTCCGTTAACCGTTGGGTCAATTTATGTTGTGATGGTGTCATTGGACTGGGGATGTTATATGCAATCCATTTATGCCATTTGTTTTCATGCATGAGCGAGTTTGGATACGATAACCTTTGACCTTAGTCTTTGACCTTCCATTTTACCTCGTGGATCAAATAATTTTGAGAATTTTTTTGGCTTAAATGTTGTCTTGATATAATTTCTACAACATATGAAAGAATTGGAGATATATTATTTCTTGTTTTTTCTACAGCCTTGTTTTAAGTTTGAAAATTTCATGTAAAATTGAATTATTTTAGACCTACACCCATGTCCAAGAATTCTATAGGGGTGTATTATGTATGAAAAAGACCTATTCAAAGTCATGATTAGAGGCCTATTCACACCCTGGCTTACCACAGTTAAATAGACCTGCTAATCCCCATACAATAGAAATCCAGACAAATGGCATCTATTGATGTTGCAATGATACCACATGTTTCTAACCTGACAAGGGCCCTGGGCAGAATCAATTGTGAGCCAGATCAAATGTTCTTAATGCACACATCTGATTGGTTGAAATGCAGAAAATGTCTCCCTCTGCAACAGGGCCTAGGTGTAGTTCTTTTCTTGAATACAATCTTTCAAGTTCAAGTTCAAAATGCAAACTTGTACATCAATCATGAAAGCAAATATCTACAGGTATCCCTTTTCAATGAATTTCATGTTTCTATGCAACATTTTATGCAATTAAGTTACATGATTTGCAATCTGTAAAAATTCAAACCTGATTCTTTCTAACTAAACTGAACACAAAAAGTAACTACCCCCTAGACAACTGCTCATAATTTCATAACCAATAATTGTTTCAATATGTCATTTTACCACAATAAATATACAGTTGTTTTGTGTGAAAATCAAACGGTATTGTTTCACAAACCATCAATGATGCATTAAGCCATACGTATGTGCTGTTTCACAAAAAATGGACAGGCATGTGCAAGTTCTTGTGACTTTTGAAATTGGGTCATTTGTCTTTAATCTGTGCTCATTCAGCCATCTCTCATTTCCACACATAATGTACAAAACAACTGTAGAAATATTGTAGTAAGATGACATCTTGAAACAATTATTGGTTATGAAATTATGAGCAGTTGTCTAGGGGGTAGTTACTTTTTGTGTTTGAATTTTTACAGATTGCAAATCATGTAACTATTGCATATTATTGCAAACTATTGCAATTTATGGTGCATAGAAACATGAAATTCATTGAAAAGGGATACCTGTAGATATTTGCTTTCATGATTGATGTACAAGTTTGCATTTTGAACTTGAACTTGAAAGATTGTATTCAAGAAAAGAACTACACCTAGGCCCTGTTGCAGAGGGAGACATTTTCTGCATTTCAACCAATCAGATGTGTGCATTAAGAACATTTGATCTGGCTCACAATTGATTCTGCCCAGGGCCCTTGTCAGGTTAGAAACATGTGGTATCATTGCAACATCAATAGATGCCATTTGTCTGGATTTCTATTGTATGGGGATTAGCAGGTCTATTTAACTGTGGTAAGCCAGGGTGTGAATAGGCCTCTAATCATGACTTTGAATAGGTCTTTTTCATACATAATACACCCCTATAGAATTCTTGGACATGGGTGTAGGTCTAAAATAATTCAATTTTACATGAAATTTTCAAACTTAAAACAAGGCTGTAGAAAAAACAAGAAATAATATATCTCCAATTCTTTCATATGTTGTAGAAATTATATCAAGACAACATTTAAGCCAAAAAAATTCTCAAAATTATTTGATCCACGAGGTAAAATGGAAGGTCAAAGACTAAGGTCAAAGGTTATCGTATCCAAACTCGCTCATGCATGAAAACAAATGGCATAAATGGATTGCATATAACATCCCCAGTCCAATGACACCATCACAACATAAATTGACCCAACGGTTAACGGACAATTGCCATTTGAAAAATGGTGCCAACGCCCATTTCTTACAAAACTCCCCCATAAGAATCGACCATAGCGCCAAAACCGTTGGGCGGATTGGGCTAAAAATTAAATATTTGAGCTTTAAAAGGTTGAAATATCATACATACCAAATATTAGCAAATTCGGAGGGGGTGCGATGAAAATTTTCACTTTTTTTGGGTGATTTGACATGGAATGACCCTTATGCAAATTAGGTCATGTCTTAGCATGAAATGTCCCATACGTAACAAAATGAGGAACCTTTTTTCATTTTTTTCAAATAATTTAATACTTATTCTAGTGCAACTTTGGGAAGTTCTAATTTATGCATTTTAAAAGTAAAATACTATAATAAGCTGGGAAATTTGTATTAGACCTTTGTTTTATAAGAAAATTAGAATTTATAGAAAGTGTTACGTATGGGACAATGTGTTACGTATGGGACAATCACATACATACAAAGTCAATGTAGCTGCCCAGAGCTTCTGTGGCAGATAGGCAAATATTTATTTTGGGAGTGATATTGTCATGATATATCAATGTAAATGAGTATAGAGGAAGTAATTAGGTCCATAACCTTTTTGTTTAGAAGTGGAGCTATTTAAATAAAACAATATTTTAGGCTCGGCAGCCATTTTTAAAGATAATTAGCTAATTTGCATATTCATGAATTAGAGCAAGATGGCTATTTGTATTCAGAAAATGTAATGTAAAATGTTCCAACATTTCATTTAAGGTATTTGGGGCAAAGGAAGCCATTTATGCTTCTCATTTGCATGTATCACTTGAGCAAAGCCCTGAAATCCAAGATGGCTGCCACTAATTTGCATATTTATGAATATTACTGTTAAACAGTAGCTTACAAACACACACAATGTATTAATTTGATTTAATCATGTCCTAGTATGTATGTAAGATTTTTGTTACCTTACTTTGACTCAAAAAACATTATTCAAAGCATATGATTTGCATAATTTAGATATTTACCTAATTTGCATATTCCCCAAATTCCTGTAAAACTGTATAGATTCTGATCTAGGAATGCCAAATTAATGAGTGATACCTCTTTTATAGGGTTTAAAGGGATGACAAAACCATTTCTGATACTTAATTACACCAATCACCATGGCAACTCGTTATTTTTACCAAATACCCTCAATTTGCCTTAAATATCGATTTCCCTACATTAAACGAATGGGGACAAAATGTCCCATACGTAACTGTCCCATACGTAACACGTCTTTACCAAAATTAGTTTGAGCCTGCAAGAAAAGCGTTCTTCGTAATGAAACAAAACTTTGCCTTAATAAACCCGAGTAATGTACCCTCTACCACACTGAATTACAACTTGTCTTCTAAATTACTTTCACAGAGTTTTCAACTTAAATATTATTTATAAAAAACCTCATTTCTTCTGGTCCCATACGTAACGCCATACATTTTATCTAATAAAATATTATTGCAAAGGTCAAAGGTCACCATCTTTACCATGGTTATTCTTCTCATAGATACCAGTAATGGAGATGGTAAAAGAATAAAATCAAAGTCCCTCTACATTATTTTTTAGGGGGTGAAAGTCTCTGAAATGTCCCATACGTAACACGCGCGTTATCTTGGACTTGCCCGGTAACAGATGGACAAGGTACCTCATATTACATATTATGACAAAATTTTTGTTCAAAAATTGGTCTCTCATATATGAAAACCCAAAATAATGAGATAATACCTGCAATGGCCAGCTATCAGTGGCGTAGCGTGGTCAGACTAGTAATTTTCTGTGTTTCAACCAATCAGATTTGTGCATTTAGAACATTTGATCTGGCTCACAATTGATTTTATCTCTTTCTGCAACAGGGCCCTTGTACCATGATGCCATTTGTCTGGATTTCTATCGTATGGGGATTAGTAGGTCTATTTAACTGTGGTGAGCCAGGGTGTGAATAGGCTCTGATCATGACTTTGAATAGGTCTTTTTTATACAATACACCCCTATAGAATTCTTGGACATGGGTGTAGGTCTAAAATAATTAAATTTTACATGAAATTTGCAAACTAAAAACAAGGCTGTAGAAAAAGCAAGAAATAATATATCTCCAATTCTTTCATATGTTGTAGAAATTATATCAAGCCAAGATTTAAGCAAAACAAATTCTCACAATTATTTGATCCACGAGGTAAAACGGAAGGTCAAAATCTAAGGTCAAAGGTTATCGTATCCAAACTCGCTCATGCATGAACACAAATGGCATAAATGGATTGCACATAACATCCCCAGTCCAATGACACCTTTACAAAATAAATTGACCCAACAGTTAATGGACAATGGCCATTTGAAAAATGGTGCCCACGCCCATTTCTTACAAAACTCCCCCATAAGAATCGACCATAGCGCCAAAACCATTGGGCGGATTGGGCTAAAACTTAAATATTTGCGCTTTTAAAGGTTGAAATATCATACATACCAAATATTAGCAAATTTGAAGGGGGCTGCGATGAAAATTTTTAATTTTTTTAAAGGTGATTTGACATGGAATGACCCTACTGTGTTATATCATACATTATAGTCCATTATGTCCTTCCGTTACCGAACATTGGTCCGCTTTGTGTGAAATAACTCAAATATCTGCGGACAAATTTTAATCAAAGAACAAGTAAATTCTTCTTAACCCTTCAGAGAATGAAATGTGTACCCTTAAAATATTTTGTATTATTTAATATCACAGAGTTTTAGTTAAAACTGATTTGATAACAAAACCTTGTCCATTTTAGTGTCCTTCCGTTACCGACCTCATTTGTATGCATATTCAATAATGTGCGGAGATAAAAAAAAATTAAAAAAATTATGGGACCTTAAAACTGTATGTTTTGGAAGTATTGTTATCAAAATAGACTGTTCTAACAACACAAGTATTTAAAAATGTCTTTCTTAAAGTTGACAATTTGTGTCTCAGTGTCCTTCCGTTACCATGGATTGACCATGAATAAGAGCCATTGGAGCATGAAATATAGTAAGAAAAAAATAGAAATGTAAATGCTTGTGATGTCCATACTATCTATGATACAAACTCATTTTAGACCACAAAAGAGATGTTTCCTTCTCATAAATGGTCTTTAAATTTCAAAATTAATTTTATTGTACAATTCCAATAGACTTTTCAGAGGTCCTTCCGTTACCGTCCTTCCGTTACCGAACACTGGAGTAATTAATTTCTCATAATTAATATACCAATGTAGATATTTTTCTTAAAAGGTGGTGTTATACTCTGTGAACATAAGGAAATTGACTAGTAGCCAACTTAAAGGTACTTCAGATTCGTCAAATCAGATGCGCGGCGCCATCTTAAGTACACGTTGCGCACGGTGCGTGATGCACGTTAGCTCAGTGTCATGCGGTGCGCGCAAACTGGCCCAGTTCAAAATGGCGACCCGCTGTGTAGCATCCCCACGCTTGATGCCCTTTAACATGATAAACCTCGTAACTTCACAGAGATTGGGTCATAACTAAAAAACTTGAAAATCCATGTCCATTTTGACGTCCTTCCGTTACCGGCCTCATTAGTGTCCATATCTAATTTACATAATGCGGTCAAAATTTTAGAAATAGTGGAAATCAAAGGTGTCCCAACAAGGATCAAAGACATGCCATTTAGAATAAAAAATCAAAAGCAGGATCCTGGAATTATTTGATTGAAGTTCCAAAATTTTGTCTGAATGTCCTTCCGTTACCGTGGAATTGCCCCTTACCAAAACTGTACTACCCCTTTAAAGACTACAAATCAGTTGTTTGTTCTACACGACAAATTTCAAGCACATTTTGAATCCTGTTTCCGATCAACTGTCAAATATCACTTACTGGATGTATGCAGTATAAAGGTGGTTCATGCAATGTTTTTCTGAGTTTTGATGGTGCCTGCAAACTATGTGCCCTACATGAGGAGCAGTCATTTGTATCGTAAGACTATGCAGTGAAAAAAATATGCCCCTCAAATGCCAAAAAGAGCCCCTAAAAATCATTAAAGAGCCCCTATGAGTTTACATAGAGTTCAACGCAAAACAAAACTTAAAGAGTTATTTTCATACGGGCAAGCTGGAAAAGTAGCTCTCCAAAAATACAATTTAACTTTTTCCCTGAGCTTATTCCTAAGATACTACATCTCTGCATCCATTGTATTGTAAGAGTGAGCAAGATATAAACAAAATCCTGCTTACTTCCCCTCTTTCTCCTGTGCACTAAATATTAGATCAGCTCCCTCAACCATGAAAAGACACACACAAATAAACAGACGAACTGATAAACAAACACAATGGCTATAAGATAGTAAGATTGCAAATCATTCAACCGATCCAGGACTAGAAGACAGTTATTAAAGCCAAATAACAGTATTGGGAAAGTTACTGAATAAATGGAATAACTCGGCACTAAAATGTACACATGTACAGTCTGACCTGTGTACAGGAAAAATTAAGTCGTCACTGTAGACAGGTGACCTTTATCTACAGGTTCAAAAATCGTTTTCTCTGCAGGGGATCACATTTGATGGCCACTAGAGACTGGTGGTCACTAAGACAGGTTTGACATATATATATAATACAATACAGTACAGGTACTTACCACTGGATCTTTGACAATAGCTTGAAGTGCTATAATATTGGGTCCTCCTCGCAGGTTCTCAAGAATCTTGATTTCTCTCTTGATCTTCTTCTTTTTGACAGGCTAAACATCAAAGACAATGTAAGAATTCATTCAAAATGTGTTTATACGGGCAAGAGTCATCCTCCAAGCACAGACTTAAAAGTATGTTACATACACAATGTATAATTACTAATTCTTTGCACAGCTTTCAATGTGAACAGTGAAAAAACCTATTTTTGATAGCCATTTTTATGCAGGTGAGCCTTTAAAAAAAGCCCCCGAAAAAATGAATTATATTTTGTTCATGGTGAACAAGGACTTACAAATTAAAAACATAATATTCTTGGGAGCATGATGATGTGGCTGTTGCTCAAAATACAGAAAAGATTACAGATAGATTGCAATAACTATTTATTTAACGATTGGTCATGATGCAATTGTGGTGGCATATTTGCAAAAAGTTGCAGTCTATTGACCCCCAAATCACCACTTGCTTTTAAAACCCATTCTAGGCCTTTGCACTCTGTAGAATCAAAAGCGTGCAAATACAAAGGCATACTTGCCAACATTTGAAAGTCAGAAAACGCACATTGGAAGGGGGTCCAGGGACCCGCCGTAGCATAGGGCCCATAGTGGGGGTGCAGGGGATAACACCCATGGTGGGGGTTCAGGGGGCAAAGCCCCTGAAACTTCTAAGTTGCTGCATGTTGTGAAACCCCATGATGCTTTTATTTTATGGGTACAAATTGTTTAGGGCTATAAAAACTTCAAAAACGGAACAGTTGGCAAGTATACAAAGGTGACAGATAGACAGACCTGTACATGACCTATAAATGATTTGTACTCCTCCTGAAATGACATTTTGCACATCAAACTCTGCCACAGTGAAATGGCAAAAAGACCCCCTGAAAATGATAAAAGAGCCCCTGTAGATTTGCATAGAGTTCAATACTAAACAAATTTAGAGTGCTGATTTCATGCAGGCGAACTTGAAAACTAGACTCTCAAACACTGTTGCCCTTTTTTATTCATAGGTCAAATGTGGCAAATGTACATCAATAATTGTTCTTTTGAACTCCTGTTCATTCAAATATATACTTCTCACAAAAAGTTCCACAATCGAGGTTTGCGCATTAATAACTTTCCCATTACGTTATTACCATTCATAAATTTGGTATCATTGGAAAGCGTGAATCCTCCTCTTTACAATGATATAACATTTGCTATGGATATTTTATCCTGGAATATGCATTACATCCGAATGTAGGGCAAAGTAATAAATAAAATGTTGCAAAATGCAATGATTTTGTCAACAGTGTGCCTTCCTTTTGTTTGAAGATTAAAACGTGGCTTGAATGGGGTTGAGGCGGTCATGCATGAATGTCAACGGCTTATTGTCATTAAAACATAATGACAATGTGCTGATCATTCAATAAAACATTACATCTTCCAAACAAAATATGAAGACATTGCTGCACCATCACAAAATCCAAAATCATAAAGACACGTTTAAGCCATTAACATTCATGCATGACCACCTCACCCCCATTTAAGCCACGTTTTATTCTTCAAACAAAAGGAAGGCACACTGTTGACAAAATCAGTGCATTTTGCAACATTTCACTTTTGACTTTGCCCTACATTTGGATGTAATGCACATTCCATGATAAAATATTCATAGCAAATGTTATATCAATGTAAAGGGGAGAATTCACGCTTTCCAATGATACCAAATTTATGAATGGTAATAACGTAATAGAAAAATTATTAATGCGCAAACCTCGATTGCGGAACTTTTTGTGCGAAGTTTATAAGAGAAACACAGCCATTTTCCCATCTGTTATCAATTGCTCAAAATATGGAAAAAGTATTCATATGGTAATTAATGAAACTAAATATCAAATGAAAACCGTGACCTTTTAAAAAGGATATATTTTGTTTGCCACACAAGTCCAAACAAAAATTTGCCATGAATATGCAATTACTAGTTTTTCCGTTTTGACTGATTCGGTTTTGGGTAGATGGCATTTTTAAGGTAGTCAACTTGGTTATGAATACACAAGAAAGGTTTTTTGTAAAGCAAATGGTCACATCTATTTTGAACTAGCAAATAAATTGCCTCAACATTTTTAAATTAAATTGATGAAATTCTAGTTTTTACATTCTTATCCTACAGCCATAACAATTGATGTATGCAAATGAGCTTCAATATTTTGATCAATATGTTCAGTGTTTGTGATGCTAACAGCCTTGCCACACACATCTCCGACATCTATCTATAAAAGAAGACTGGCCCTCAAACAAATTTTTATCATATATTTCATTACTTGAGATAAAAATAGCTTTGATCATTTCAATACTTCAATTTCAATATAGTTTAACTTCTAAGTATATCCAAATAATCTGAGAATTCAAACATATGTAATGATTATAATTTTTGTTTTATCAATCTCAATGAGCCAAGAAAATTGGGCTTCCCTCGGGAATCGAACCAGAGATTGCCAGGCCGGTGCTCTACCGAGCTAGAAAGCTCTTGTGATGGCCGTTCGTCCCTGAAAACCCTTTTAAATGCTTGTGATGGTCAAAAGCCATTATAAACCAGACACAAACCAGAAAGATAAAAAATCAACTTATAAATAATGATATTTTGAGAACTCATCTCCAAGATTTTAATCCCACACTTTTTCATTGCTTGTGTTGATGGCTTTGATCACTTCACCCGTTCAGGACTAACTGATATTGCTACAACATGTATTTTCTATATATCCAAGCCTGAGTTTTTTCGGGACCAGTCCTGAACGGTTTAAATATAAACATAGCATGGTATACAAATTTTTAAACATGATTATATAATGATATTTTGAGAACTCACCTTCAAGATTTTCATCACACACATTTCTCGAGATGAAGACAGTCCAACAGCTCTGATCACTACTTAGAATCACATCTTCAATCATACTGATGTATTATAATCATAAATTATATTTTGAGAACTCACCTTCAAGATTTTGATCACACACTTTTCATTGCTGGTGATGTTGACAGCCTCAAACACCTCGCTGTACTTCCCCCTCCCCAGCTTCCTCACTATCTGGTAATCATCTTGTTGCCTGCAGCGACATTGGTGGAAGAAAAACAATATGGCGGCGATCAGGACCAGAAAGCAAAACTTATTCGCAGAAAACATCGTCATGCCTACTGCATGTGATTCTACAACTACTATTAAACTTCAGCTGTTTAATGTGTTAAACTCATCTATGGAAGCAGGAGGGTTGTGCATTTGAGTGCACGTTTGTTCTCAGTTGGGCTTGCCCCACCTATGCAACTGATCATGTACTAAGTAAATCCCCTGCCTCAACTGACCTAATACTAGCTAGTACTAACTACAAAATAATATACAAGCTCCTCACCATAGGCATGGATTGACTACATTTAAACAGGCTTGCCCATGGGAGTAACATCCCTGGAATTTCACTCCTGGTGAGATGGGGGCCGCCATAATGCACATCGTGGTACCCTTCCCTGCTATTAGTTACAGCGAGACTTAATTGATTACTGAGTGGTGACCTTTGCTTGTGTGAGAGTGTTTACGTGAGTGCATGTGAACTGTACATCCACGTCAATGAAGTCAACCACTCAAGAAATGTGTTTATTGATTGCATCCATCTTACCAGTGAAAAAAATACAATGAGGACGATTTAGCCCTCAAAATGCCCCAAAAGAGCCCCCGAAAAATCACAAAAGAGCCGCACAAAATGAGTTTAATGCAAAAACATTTTTAGAATGCTACTTTTATTCAGACAATCTTGAAAAGTAACAACCCCCCCATAAAACAAAGTTGTATATTTCTTTCCCTGAACTGATTAGTGCCTTGGAAATATAAGGGAACGTTACATTGAATAAAGGGGAACATTCTTTGATGTTTATCAGAAACTTGAACAAAAGTCATACTTTATATAAAGTTTATATGGAGAAAAGGTTGCAGATACATGTAGGAATACAGACCGTGGTCTGAACTTTTAAAAATGAAATACGTCAATACATCAAAACTTAGAAAATGAATTCAATATGTCAATAAATCAATCAAATGGTATGTAGTACATTTCATCTGTGGCAGTGATATCAAAGATAATCTTTAATAAATGCAGAAACAATTATTTTAAAATTAAGACAAACAAAATAATAATCAAAAACATTCTTTAAGTGTGAGTAACATCCAATGGACCATAATTTGAACTTTCCGAACAGGCAGGCATTTCTCTTTAAAAACAATTGCATACAAGTATACGGTACTAGAATTTCACAATGCACTATCACTGGCATAGATGTGTCAGTGACACCTTCAGTTCAGAGGATGATCTATTCATTCATCCCCCTGAACAAAAGAACTTTCCACAGAACTACGCCAGTGCAATATATGTGACCGGCTATACATGTAGTAAAACCCAACACTTGTCGTTAATTCATGTTTTGAAGAAATTGGCATTTTAAGTTCACATAATGTGTGTAAAAGACTTATGATTGTAAAATTGAAGCAATCGTATCTTTGCCAATTATTGACCAATTTGTTAGAACAAAGCATCAAATGAGAGCTTGTTATGAGGCCTTTATAATGGTATGAACATCTACATTTTGATTTTTACCGACAAGTGCAGGGTTTTGCTATAGCCGGTCACATATCATATATGTCCTCACTCATCAATGTACCCTTCTTGCTGCAAGAATGGGCTTTTAGCTTACAAAATAAATTCCCCTCCACACAGTCAGTGGCAGTTATAATTTACAAGTCACTAGACAAGTCACTACTCAGGGTAGAGTTGAACCTCGTTATAAGGAGGCCCTTTGGACTCTGACAATTAGTAAATTACTTATTTTGTTTTATCAGGGTAAAAAAAGAGAATAATATATGTATACATAAAGAGCTGGGACCCACAAAGTTGTGTTGTTATACCAGGGTTTTGTTATGACAGAGCTCTTTATAAATATAACAAGGTTCCCCTGTACAATTTCCCCTGTACAATTCAGAGTAGAGACATGTACACATGTATGTGTCATCAGAACCTCGTTGGTATGAAAGCGCTGTGACTCGCAAACTCTTGGTAATGGCATGCCCACTTTCTATATGCCCCTGGCTGGCTTCATAGTCCTGAATCTTACTCATATCAGCAATTTCTGAGCAGTGAGCAAATGACTCCAATCAGGTTTACAAACAAGGTATGATGACAGTCCAATCACAAACGATCCATCAATGAAGATTATGGAAGGGTCGGAACAGGGAGGGGGATTGATTTTCTTACACATCCCCGTGACCTTGAACTACATTAGTGTAACGTACATGTTATGAACTGTACACATGCACACATTGTAACACTAAGTACTCAACATTATGATGATCCACCTATGATTCACAACATACGCATGAGCTGATCAGCAACTTTACATATTCAGTAATTATATGGGACTTTTCCGAGTAACCCTCTGCCTCCCTTGTCGGACCTTATTATATCCATGCTACCGGCTTTATCCACTGGAATCCACAATAATCGAAATGGCCAGCAGGCTGCAACCCATCTTGATTCAAAGGATATTATTAGCAATATTTGAGGCTATTTGCTCTAGTAGTTATATTAAATAAAAAATACACTTTCTTTCTGATTGTCACATAAATATATTTATTTGTTTATGCCTAAAAATTGCTTTCTATTGATATATTCATAACGTTGACAATGTTTTAATCTCCTAATAGGTCTTCTAAGATTATTGTAAATAAATGTAGAATTCTCTTTTATTTAATGGTTCATGATAGATTAGCACCCTTCTTCAATTTTTTTTAAATACACAGACAATTATATGGGATATTTTGGGGAGTATGGATGGGAACTAAGCCTGAGTCATGTCGGATATATTCGGAACCGGGTCCCGATAAACTGTAACCGGTCGGGAACCGGTATTCTCAATAAATTTTTGCCGTCGAAACTCGGACCGGTAAAATCATGCAATCGTGCAAGCATCGGCAAAAATGCACTGTTTGGGGCTTTATATTGCTCTTTTTATATGCAAATAACATTACAAATATTGACGCTTTTATGGATTTACATATCAATCTTTACGGGGAAATAGTTACAGACTATCCAGAATTAACTCACGTTTCGCAAGAAAAGTATTTTTTCCGAAGTAAATTGAACCTAGAAATCGATCGTTTGTTCAGCATCGCGCCAAGCTGAAACAAGCCGCTAACATCAGTTTTTGTTTCGGGGCTTATTTTTTGTTCTGTTCAGCTTTCAAACGCCATAGAATCATGTAAGTAGAATATCAAAACACTTTAAAATGGTATAAAATACCCAAATACGTACTTTGAGCCACTTTTTGAATGCAATGGCTCACCAGCTAGATCATACATACACTCCCCGGGAGTGTCGGCCTAACTTTGTGTGATCATCTGTATGCAATAGCGTTCAAATGACTAGCAATTTTGCGCTTCCTGTTCAATTTCTGACTGTCAAACGAAGTAACGAACCAAGAATTTCTCGAAAATAACCACTCTTTAAAGTAAATGATATCGATTGCCCCGTTTTTATTTGAAATCCGCTACATTAAGTGATAATCTTAATTTCTTTTTTAACATTTGTATATATATTTTTTTTATTCGGGGCACCGTTTCCGTAAAAACAAAACCGGGTCCCGATTGAAACGGTCGGTAACCGGTGTGATCGACCGAACCGACTCAGCCTTAATGGGAACTACCTACCCCCTCCTACCATCGCTTTGGGCCCTTCCCCTCCTCTCCCTGTACATAAAACATATCACACATTTACATGCAGTATTCAGTTCACGCTATCTAAAACAATTAAAACGGCCTGCCTGCCACCCTCCCCCCACCATGATTCACAGCATTGGCATGTACGTAGCTCTGCACTCTGCAGTGCACTGTCAATGCTGAATGCAGTCTGGCGGGTATCCAGTTTCCCCACTGATGTCATAACATGGCCGGAGGGGCAAGAAAAACCCAACTTGCCTTTGACTTAATTGAGCTTTGTTTTGACGGAGCAGAGCTGTCAAGTGAAAGACGGTGGGGACAAAATATCCTCTCTTTGCAATGTACACACAACACTTGCTAGGTACAGACAAGTATACTGAGCAGTATTGGATAAAAAAGTATACTATAATTAATTGGAAAACTGCACAGGTTCATTTAAGCAATGCTAAAAACAACTAGTTTACCTTGTGGCCCTATCGGGCCCGAAACTTGAATCAGGTGTCCCAAAGAAAACATTTTTTTTTAATATTTGGTTGACAATTCCGTCAAGTCAAATTTAGCATAAAGACATTTTGGTGGGCCAAGGCTGATTTTAAATGATCTCACACCAGGTCACCAGCTAAGTTTGTTTTCTTTTCTTTTAAACATTGTATATGTATATACCGAGTAGTATGGGATTTTGTATTGAACTTGAAAACGGCACAGGTTCATTAGTACAGTATTCACTGTATGCCAACATGCTCGAAAAATAACACTTTTCACCAGGTAGGCCATTTGGGCAAGTACAATCAAGACTCATCAATTTGTCTTGCCTGGAACCAGAATCTGGTGCCGTAAAACAAAGGAAAATATTCTGGAAGAGCAAAAAATGACATGGGGGCAATGAGCGGTTTGCCCCTTAAACCTTTGAAATTGCCCTTGTGAGCCAAAACACGGTGACGACCAAAATGAATTGTTGAACACAATCGCCCTCGGTGTATATATCACATTGTTCTTATTGTTTGACAGTATGGGATAAATATAATCAAAATATCCAAGAACAAAATGAACAAAACTAATAAGACAAAAGTAGCCCATGTGAGCCCCATAATAGCCCTTGTGAATATTTTCGCAGGGAATAGTCATCTCTCCCCATTTTGAAAATAGCCCTACTGAAAAAACACTATTTTTCACCTTGATCTAGAATGATGTTGATTTTGGTTGCAGAAATGTGATAACTGAACCAAATTCGGTGGTCCCAAGGTGGCCAGTGCTATCTTAAAATTTAAACAAACAGAATTCTGACACTTTATGCCGATGTGGTGGAAATTAGCACGGAAGTATCCAGAAGTGATGGTTTATATTTATGTTTGGCCACCGAACATCAAAGTGCAAACTGCAAAGTATTGGTTACACAACAGCCAGCCAAATGACGGAAATTGACAATATTATGGTCATACAATGTTTGGACTTTAATTCCAAGATCATTAAAAGGAAGATCTTATTATAGACTTAGCAACAGTCGAAAGGAAAAGGTTTTAAAACAGCTTGTTATTAGGGTTGGCCACAGCCCACAGCCCAAATGAAAGTGAAACATCCACAAAAACTAAATTTTCCAGAGACAAACGGAAGTAAACTGTACAGGTAGTCATGGTTGCTCAATGTGTACATGTATGCTACAAACATTATTATTACAATTTTATGCACCACTATCCTACACGTAATTGAACAAACATTGTTTCTGGCAAACCAAAATATTGGCTGAGGTTTTCCTTACAAAGTATCTCAGAATATGTGACCGGCTGTAGCGAATTAAGCAAAACCCTGCACTTGTCGGTAAAAATCAAAATGTAGATTGTCATAGCATTAGAAAGGCCTCATCACAAACTTTCATTGGACGCTTTGTTCTAACAAATTGGTAAATAATTGCTGAAGATATGATTGTTTCAATTTTACAAGCATAGGTCTTTTTTTTACATACATTTATATGTGAACTTAAATTGCCCATTTTTTCTTCTTTTTTTTCCTAGTTGCACTGAATCTAATGGCCCAAACAAAGAAAAACAACAATTATGTCATATTTGGTAGCCCATTCTAGTCAGTGCTTCAGTGGAATTAAGCATTGATCAATGAAATTTCATGGCCCTAAGCAAATTTTAGTAACCCTGGGCCAGCAAGTCTATGCTAATTTCGAGCACTCTAATTGAATAGTCTTCTCCAAGTTATCAAGCAAAGATGGTGAATACAGGGAATAATTTTCCTGGTATCGCATCGCAATTTGCTATGCATTTTTAATATGACTGCTATACAAAATATCTTTTGTATAGCAGTTTTCTACCATAGAAGTGTACAGAATTTCATTTGAAATATTTATCCATCGGTTAAAAGTGCTAATCAAATTTGAGGAGGTAAATTATTCCCTGGAATACATACATACATGTACATTAAAAAGTAAGTGGAGCAGTTTATGAGAAAATGCTGTCTTTTCTAAAACATTCACGATAAAGCCTGCCTGCAATAACTTTGAAATGAAAATTAGCCTCAGAAAGCCAGATACCAGTTCCTAAACATCAGAATTAATCTTGGCAGCATATTTCAACAAGATGGAAAGCTAGACACAGTAGACAGACTGACTCAGGAACAGACTGTGAACAGTAACGTTGCAATTGTCCCTGCACAACATTTAGATTGTCAACCCGAGAGTAATCAAGTATTCCCATAAAACACAGGATTGTACCTCAAAATCATCTCCATCTCAAACCTAACTACAGTAAGCCAATTTCTAAACATTAGTATCTGACCTAGCTTGCCTTATCGCATGATTCACAAGAGCTAAGATATTCCGCTGTGAACTGGTGACTGTACTGACTCGCCAATATAATAAGGATGTCTTATTATGGTCTATTTGAGTTTGATCTGGCTATTGTTCATTATATTCCACATACTAAGAATCTTGCTCTACGATTGGTCAAAAGTTAATCACGTGATGAAACATAGTTTCGCCCATCATTGATGGGAGAAGAAAAGTTTGTTACACTGTGGACTATCTTGGGTGAAAGTGCATTGCACTCACAACTATCTTCGGTGAAAGTGCATTGCACTCACTACTATCTTCAATTTAATGTTATACGTTGCGTATACGTACCCATGCACTGTACGTATCGTACACCGTTTGCTATGACTCTATTTGCGCGTTTAGAACGACGACTTTTGAACTGTTTAGTGTTTCATCATCATTAATTACAATTTGCCACACTCAAAAAAGATAACTAGATGGTTTGGGCAGTCTTGATGTCACAAAACTTACAAGTTTATTAACAAAACTGTCTTAGGTTACAATAGTTGAAGAGTTCATTCAAGGTTTTGAAGGCAAGAGGATCAGGATATATCAACAAAATGCCAACAACCGATTTTCAACTAAGTCTACTTGGGACTTCACACATTCAAAGATCCAACGCAGATGAACACGTCTCAACATGCCAGGATCTTCCATGTTATTCCATGGTCCGTTTTTGCCGTGTATACACCAGGCAGGCATCAGACATAATCCTTGGAGCACTTGCATCGTGAAGATAACCCTAATTAAACATGCACAATTTTTTGCACCCAGAGTAAAAGGATGAAAACTATCTGTATTACTTGTGCAGTCCTATTAGGTACTGTGTACTTCAGCGTACCCACTGAACACCTCCTGGAGTATCCAATCCATGTAGCCACTACAAGCTCCATGTTGAAACCGACATCCTCCTGGACAAGATTTCACAATGCCCATGAATGACGTTGTGCCAAGGATCACACCTGAGGCCTGTCCAAGGTGTACAGGGTAGGTGAAGCAGGAAACGACTCGGAGTAACAAAGATGATCCTGGAGCGTTGATCCTAGTTGGATCCTTGAATGTGTGAAAGGGGCTTCAGGTTCATGGAAATTCATCAAACTTATGGCTCTGATACTGTCCATGACAATAATGCTCAGACTTGGTTTACACTAGTTTGATTGACAAGACTGTTTTGTTTTAATTTCCTTCAGGCCATTAGGGACCTACATTTGCAAAGCTCATGTTCATGCAAATTATGTGTAAAACTCCTGAACTAGCTGACAAATATAATTCCAAAATGAAATACACTACAGTGGAGCATTTGCACTAGTAGCGCTCTAAATCAGCACAGTCCCACTGGCCCAGGGCCACTATGGATTAGTTTTGGGCCTGAATGGGCAACCAAAAATTGATATAACAGAATTTGTAATGTTTTCTTTGATTAGGGCCACCAGATTCAGGTGAATGTCCACAAGACGAATCATTTAATTTCTAGCATTGATAAAAGGCCTACAAAATATATTTGATATTTTGTTTACTAATATGCATGATAATGATGAATACAACCATAATGCACAGCATTTTGTATGCAAGCAGCAGAACATTTGTAACAACTTACACAAATTTGCATTTCAATAAGCCAAATTACAATCTTCTACTGTGCAATCAATTTTGTTTTTCATCGTTTTTTTTTTTTCTTCAAAATTTAAATAAAAGTTTGATGTAACAAATTCTATTTTCCATAAGCCAGATTTAATTAAAGATAATACAAAAAAAAAAGGCTTGATCGGAAAAAAATGATCAGAAAGTAATACTCAAATTATCTTGTTTATGTTGGTGCTATCTTCAGTAGATACCAGATTGTTATCCATCACTAGATTTTATTTCACAAATTCAGATTCTAATGATTTGTTTCTTGCTCTTATGCTACAAACTGAAGAAAAGGTGGAAAAAGAAGGCTGATTTTAAATGACACAATTGCAGTTTGAAACTTTGAGAGAAATTTCAAATTCATATAAATTCCATATATTCCTTGATCTATATTTTGAAGACTTTGTACATTTTACATTCAGATTCTAAATTCTTTTCCTCCGCCATAAACTGAAGAAAACTTTAACAAGAATGTAAACTTTGAAGACAATTTTATTTTTCTGTGTTCTATATTCTGGAGACTTTAAACATTTTATATTGACCCTCGTTAGTTTGCAATGTGCGCTATCTTCAGTAAATGACATTGGATCTAATCTCATTTTCAGGTGTTTTCATTAATTCATTTTGATTACTTTTTTGTCCAACATATTTGGATTTTACAGACAGAAAAGCAAAACTTAGATTCATTATGATATTGTGTAGGTCATTCAGTATTTGTTTCTCGTGGATGTATACATATCTTTGAAAATGATACTTGGGAATTTTGTGTCATGTTAAGCAATGCTAGAAATTAGTTTGTTTTTCTCATTGTGGCCCAGATGGGCAAGTTAAATCAAGATACCCCAAATTTGGTGCCCCCAGACCCTTAATCTGGTGGCCCCCCAAAAATAAAAACATTTTAAAGTCTTTTATATTTGGAAGCCTATTTGAGCAAGTAACATTTGAAATAAAATTGTTGAGGCCCAAAACAAATTTTTCTTGTATTCTTACATGTTTCGTCCTTTTCTTTTTAAAACCTAAACTAAAAGGCTAAATTAAGTTCCATTGTTAGGGTCTTTATAACAATGAGGCTGGTTAGCATTTGTCATCAACTTTGCTGAGTTTACTTCCAGGATTTGTCATCATCTTTCATTTTAAGCACACTTTGTTTTTCATATTTTCCTCAGTTCAATCAGTGTGTGATCTATATAACAATTGAGAGGGCTGTCCCATCTTGCATGTACATTAATTTCTAAAGGGTTTTAGAACTTTGCCAACACACCTTTTCTCATGGAAGACATTAAGTATTCAGGTTAACCACAAATAAGGTCAAAGTCAAGAATCAAACCAGGATGTCAACTGATCACATGACGCTGTGATCCGATAGACGATAGTGATATCTAGATATCTAGACTCATACTTGAGATATTGCCATTCTCTTCCGAGACGTGCCAACAGAATGACATGAGGAACGGTTGCTCAATTGCACTTGCACAGAGCATCTGTTCGTTTTGTCATACCGTGGGCACGTCTCGGCGCAGCAGACAATGCCCAGATATCAATATTTGTAATTACTGCATGGCAACCTGTAGGCTGCAGACTTCCTGTAGACAAGGTGGGAAAAAAACAGACAAATAAATCTGTCTGATACTTGATCTGTGAAGAAATGAATGAACATAAATCATAAATGGCAACATAACATTTAACAATGTGTCAAGAGTGCTCAAAATGTCATTCAACTTTTGAGTCTACGGAGTACAGTTCAAGATTCCAAGAAAGACTGCCAAAGACTGAAGTTGACCAGACTGAACAGTGAACACCAACCATATTAAAGTGAATCCAGTCTCACAACATTTGTGTTTTTATTCTGGTCAACATTATTTTGTTTACTCACAAGACTGTCTTCATGGTCTTTGACTTTGCCAAAGATATTTTAAAAAATAAAATTTTCAACTTCTATTTCTAAACACAGTGAGTCAAACATTAATTTACACCTCACTTAGTCTTAAAACCTTGGCTGCAAGTTGTACTTTTAAAATATATTTTTATCATCTTTCTCACTCATGGACAGGACGTTAAATTATATTATCTTGATCTTGACTTAAAATAAAGTTAAACAACTTTTTGTTCTTCGTATTCTTACCCCCATTCTACAACATGTGATTCATAGTCCCAATATTCTCTCGGTCTGTGAGAATTGACGTCAGCATAGACTCTTGCTCTGCTCATGCTCGTCATCTTGGAGTTGGGTTTGTTTTCTACAAAGTTCGCCACAATGCCAGAACATATAGCGCTGTGCCCAAACAAAGTTGGCACAAACAATTTAAGATTGAAAAAGTGACCACACCGGGTGGCTGGATCCAACAAATATGTTGATAACTTCACAGATGTACTCTCTCTGAGAAGCCTCCTCGCCCCTCGAGAAGCACAGAACAACTGTCGCCACAATATGGTCGAATTCAATGTAGAAATGTGAAGAAATGTATGTCAAAACATCCTTCTGTTCTCCAGTCTTTATTCACGGAACTTGTCACAGCCTCGTGCTCACTGTCTTGCCTCGCATTGGCCTACGGTACAGCGGTGCATTGTAGACGATATGCCTGTGTTGTATTTAGTTCTCACACCCCGCCTTCACAGACGCAAGTCTCTCATTTTTGAATGGCGAGAAATCTTCCGCATTTGGTTTGAAATAACACTTATATAAACTATAATGAAGATCGAAGTCTTAATAATATCTTGACACGAATTCCGGCATGAATTTTGCGTAAGTTCCACTAATATGGCCAATTGAATACAACAATTTGGTAGGTCTTCAGCAAGATGGCGAGAGTTGACCTCAATGAACCACCATTGCTGCTGCAGCTCAGCTAAAATGCGTACGCGCGTGTGCAGTGACGCACACGCGAGTTGTACGATATATAACGTGTACAGGTACGTCAGTCACTGAGCTATGTATCTTGGCGCTCTTTTCATAAGATCCTACATCAAAGCAATTTGCTTGTGAAGCCATTGATGTATTATGAAGCCATGGATAATGGAGCGCAAATCGCAGCTATAGTGCGATCACGGAATTAATTTGACCGGTGAGAGCTAGAGGGTGCTGGCATGGTGGGGTGGAACAAGGGTGCATGATGGTGGGTGGGGGTGAGGTAGGGGAGGTAGCATGTCATCTCTACCTCCGAACTCGCCCAATTCCAAGAATCTTTGGATATTATCCTTGCATTCATTGCATCAAAATATGCTACATGATTGCAGATGCAATAAACTAATTTGTGTTTTTGTTTTTATAGACTGGGTTTTCATGAGAATGGTTTTTGTGAGAGATGCCCTGTAATATAAGCTGTATAGTAGTATGCCCTCAATATATGACTGAAACGGGTATAAATGAAGGAGAAGAGATAACGGAATTGTTAAAAAGTCGTGATATTACTAATACTCAAAGAGCATTGTTCGGTTTACTCGTTTTGTAGGCTTTTGAAGGGGGAAAATTGTATATTGTAGGACGGTTTAATTATATTTTTAATGCAACAATCAAATGTGAGAGAAGTATCGAAATGAGTTTGAATGTATTTTTGTTTGGTATAAATATGAATTATTATATTTCGTAGTGTTCATAAATTTGATTTATTTACGATTGTAAAACTATAATCTTTATATTGACAACACCTTGCATGTTTGAGTGTTATAATATATTTATAAAGCAATGCTTCGCAAAATATTGCCTATTGCCTATAATTTGTTTAATTATTTATTATTAATATAACCCCTACAATGATGCCCACTAACACATCAGAGGTGGGAGTCTCTATATGATTGGGGCATCGAAAGGAGTTTGTTGTATATATAGGAATTTATTTCGTAGTCTTCGTAAATTTGTTTTATTTACGAGTGTAACTCATTTTGACAACACCTTGTATGTTTTTGTGCAATGTATATTATAATTAATAAACAATACTTAGCAATGTATTGCTTATTGCATAATGCCCAACTACACATCAGAGGCGGGAGTCCCTATGTCAGTGGGGCATCGAAAGGAGATTGGAGTAGATAATATCATAATTTTATAATAATATCATAATCATTCATTATAATTAGTTTATATTACATTTGGACTAACATGCACATAATAAGCCCAATAAATGTTTGCACTTTATGCCAGGATTAGGTACATGAAAAAGTTCTATATCGCGATATTTCGTTTGTCAGTTTGTGTATGCTCGTATTAAAATAGATACTTGTAGTAAAGCATGAATTATATTTTCAAAGGAAATAAATGCTTGTAAAATAGTACAGTTTTGGTAAAGCTGAACTTTAGTAACCAAACCTGGACAGTAACATTATAAACTAATAGTTATTACTCCACCATGCTCGAAAGGTATAGAAAATTACAAACGACTAAGTTAAAAGCCTGGTATCATTCAATAAGAGCCATTAAAACACAAGAGGGCGCTTTTTAAAAAGGCATTGGTTTCAACCATTTTTCATACAAAATAATGCATGTGATGTTCTATTGAAATAATGATTAAGTAGATAGATCATCAACAACTATTTAAAAAACGCTTTTGAAAATTTTTGAAAAAGTGTAAGCATTTTTTAAATTTTTTTTAAAAATCATCTAATTATTTGGGCCCCAAATAATTATAAGACCAAATATATTTATTGATATTTCAGCTGTTTCTGGACCGATTTTGACCAAATAAAGTTTATTCTACCATTAAAATTGCATGTTCTCTCAAATTCGACACTCAGTTTTTCATTATCTCACAAAAAAATTGTGATGTGCAGCGCCCTCTCTACCAAAACTAAACTACCCCTTTAACTCCACATGAGAGGCGGGTCCCTATATATATGTGCGAGATGCAAACGTATAGTGTTTATATTTTTGTATTAATGTAGTAAAACTATGTTTTTGGAAGAAACAAAATATCGCGATATATACATATTTAACGGTGCCATTGGATATTATTTTTTTATTTTTTTAAAGAGAAAAGAGAAATTAAATTGGCAACATCAGTCACCTTTGACTGATTGCCATTAAACTATAACAACAACAACAACATTTGTTGTGATCCGATATCCCCAAATTCCCAGACCCTTCAAAAGTTGGTCTAAAT
>JBAMJV010013313.1:0-43353 GCA_037951105.1 Echinarachnius parma
CAGTCTGTCAATCGATGGAGGACAGATGAAGATGAAGTAGGGTCTCTGCGAAGATTTCTTCAACTTTTTCAAGGCCTGGGGGTAAAAGGAGGAAAAGAATCTCCACATTAAAACCTCATTGATAATTGAATAATATTCCCAAACTAACCTGAACAGTCATACCTGTCAGCGTTTTGTTGTGTATTGAATTAAACAAAAACAACCCGAAAACATAATGCCTCCGGCTACTTCGTTGCGGAGGCATAAAAAGAATCATTCTGGACAAGTTATCTCTCTAGAAGTGGTTACTTTAATGTAACAAAAATAAACTGACATGCACTTCTCTCTATGTATTAAGCTTTCATTAAATTTGTATTCTTGGCTATACACTTTGAATTGGGGACTATCCACAAGAGCTATATTAGGAATCATTAAGTCTTGAGACTAATAAAAAGTCACATTGAATTTTGAAATCCTTGTCCTAAAGGGCAAAACCCCATACTTACTTTATTATTCACAAAATGCAATGCGATAAATGAAAAGTAATCATGCTTTCGACATGCAAGAAAAACATTAAAAAAATAATAATAATTGCATGAAAAGGGGCAAATTCTTTTTTTAAAGCTACAATAAGTGGAGGAAAAACAAATTTTTCATTTAATAAAAAAAAACAGAAGCTTTTTTTTTGCTCAGCATTTTAAAAATAAATATTAATGGATGAAAAATGATCCTCATTATGGTGAAGAAAAACAAATATACATACAATATATGTATGTAAACATTTATAGTTGTATAAAATAAGACTATTGTTGCACAAGATTTTGTTTTGTGTAATGATTATATTAACATTTAGTTAAAAGTGATGATAATTACTAATAATTTGGTACACTCATGATAAAAAAAGTCCAAGTAGCAATTCAAATTCATTTATTTTCCACAACTGGAATAAAAAAAACATATAAATAGACAGTATACATAGCAATTGAGGGGGATTAAATTTATATGTAGAACAGGAACATACAAAATATGTACATGATTCAAGAAGTTACCTGTAACAAAATGCACATACAAAATAGAGGATTCAGTTTACAAGCAACAAAAGAATACAAACAAATTTGAAATCAAAATATAAAAAATGCCTGAATCACAATGAATACACATACAAGAAAGAAAAAAACTAAAACAATATATATACATCACTTGCAATCATTGCCATTTTAAAATACTTTTTTTCTTCAAGATACTTAAAAAAAACGTGCAACGTTAGAGACAAAAATCTTGCATTCAATTCTACAAAGAAATCATTTGACAATTTAGCTTTCAACAGGATTCAAGATATTGTTAATTTTCTGGAAGAGAACTGCAAGTACAATTGATAAAACATGGTTCACCTCAATTTGGTGGGGTGTAAAAAGAATGATTTTTTGTATTACAAATGTTCTTAGTGATAAACAATATTACATTGAGCATTCACAATCATCAGAATCTTTAGCACACAATGAGCAAATGTTATGTTGATTTCCATTGTCTACATATTTAGAGGTAGAGTTTCCATGAATTGATCTCATTTCCCCATACTACACTATGCACAGATTATGTTGAACCCTCTGAGTGCCATGGCCAACACTGGGCATACATAGATTCAAATCAATTTATGTGTTCCTTTATGTAAATGATAGAATAGTGTAGAGTGAATTGTACAGAAGTTCAGACTCCCTTTATCAAGCTGTTTTTCTTTTCTATTCACTGTAGATGATCAGGGGAAACGAGCTACATGTATTCATATCAACTTGAAACCATCTAGGACGAGAGCTATTTCAAGGCAAAATTAAACACTATTTCCTGATCAAATTGGCAACTCCTATTTTTTGCTAGCTAATGGCATACAAATGGGTGGAAACATTTAGTTTATTGACATTTAAGGAAAAAATTAATTAGTTTGCTGTGAATTTACCAATTTTAACAACAGAATCTGATTTGAAAATGTGACAAAGCATTGCCAATTCAAGTTTTTTCTTAAATTATAGCGATCTGCACACTCATAAAAATCAATGAAACAAGGGATAGTAACTAAATAGTGCTAAAACATACAAGAGATTCACGATCTTTCTGCTTGTGCACTTAATATAATTTGTTTATTGCTCAAAATATAGGACTACCAAACAACAAATATGTGGGAAATCATCCTTGATGGGTATAAAAACTACATCAAGGGTTGAAGATCAACATAGCAACACATGCACAGGGTCACTCCTCAAAGCAAGTTAAGCATAGCAGCACATGCAATTTTAATATTCAAAGTAGATGCCACAAAGACAAAGACGAGCATTATTAATAGCAAACACACACACACCCTCGGTACTGGACCCTTCCTTTGCATGCATTCGGTTATTTCTGATGGCTGATGGGGAAAAAAACGTGAAGGAGAAAGATATTAGTCAATTAGTTGTGTCAACTTTCACACCAGTTGGGAGATGATTTGATTTTGGTATAACACATGGCTAAACACTTCTTGACAGCTGGTCTGGGGTCATTGACATTTTGAATTGAGCCAGAACAAATTTGTGAAAATGATATTTGTGTGGACCGTTCCCGCAACTAGTTTTTCTAACTGACAATAACAGAATGAGAAAATCTTGCATTCTTCTTCAGCATCAAGCTTTATCCACAATCTGCAGTTTTGGTCAATTAAGAGAATGAGATTTTGGATAGTAGTAGACAGTTTTAATAATAACATTTTATTTTGAATTTGCGATGGGTTTATTTTTTGTTTTCGGGCCACCAAAAAGTGTGTGGAAATTATTTGACTGTGGCTCTCACTGAGCCCAGAACAAGCTCAGACCAGACCTAGATGAACCCCTCTGTGTTCCAATGTGAAAGAGGTGTTGATAGGGAGTGTAATACCAAATCAAAATCTCCACGGATGCAAATTCAAATCCAATAGCAAGAAGATAAATATTAGTAATAGACTAAATATGGTTTCATGATTGGATTGATATATTTGGTGAAGCGGTAAATGTTATTGCACTAAGCCTTTGAGGTAAGATTTTGGTAATTAGCATATTAGTGAACATTTCTGTAATATAATATTCAACAATCTGAGGGCAGTGAAATAAATATATTTTGAACCAATTTGATAACTTATAATCTCCTGCTATAATTGCATATTATCTGTATAAAAATAGAAGATCAGTTGCTTTGCAGAAAGGGGATAAACACTGGAATAGATGGTGGTTACAAGTGAATAAACCATGATTAAGGTGTTAGATGGAAGGTAAAAGCTGCAACACACTATAATGTCTAAAAGATGTGAAAATCGAAACACTATGTACTGAGAGTATACATTCTGGGAAAAATTAAAAGTGAATTCAACCATAAATTCCACACCCTTCCTAAAGAACTGGGCCTATATTCATGAAATCCGGCAAGCTTTGTTTCATGCGAAGTCTATATTGGATTACAGGGCTAAGTAAGTAAGCAAAAACTGGTCTTTTTAGTTGCCAACTAGCCTGGGTTAGTTGGAAATCTTCCTTAACTACTAAGTAAACTCTAACTGGCAAACTTATAAGACTATTTTCATACTCAGCCCTATCAAAAACAGACTTAGCATCAAATTAAAACAGCAGGATTACTAGAATATGGGCCCTGGATTCTAGATATTAGTGTTAGAATTGATGCAGCTTTTAAACAAATAAAGTTTATGAACTTTTTTCCCAGAAGAATTGGAGAAGGAGGCCTGACCTGAGCGTGTAGATTGAGCAGGCAGACCTTGGTCTCGTTGATGACTGCCTGAATGGAGTCCAGCGAGGTGCCGTAAAGGTTTCCCTCGTAATCTCCGTACTCAACAAACTTGTCTCCGTTGATGTCCTGCTCGAAGCGCGTCTTGTTGGTGAAGTGGTAGTCGACACCGTTTATCTCATGCTCCTTCATGGGTCTCGTCGTATCTGCAAAATAAACATAACGTTAAATTACAGTGTTAATAGTATCTTTAAACACAGGTTGCCTCAATTGAAATGGAAATCTGATTGGCGTTCTGCTTGAAGCGTATCTAGTTTGTGAAACGGTAGTTATCACTGTTTATTACACGTTCCTTCATTGCTAATGTCAAATCAGCAAAACAAACGATTGTAAAAAACAATCGTCCATAATGTTAATAGCAACCAAAACAAACGGTAATAAATTTCATAGCGAATTGGAGATGTCAAAGTAGTCTCTGCACTTAACAAAGTTTAGTAGTAAGATTCATTTACTTGTAAACTACTTTCTAGAGAAACAAAGGAATAATGGTCTGAATATCAAAGCAGGTTTTCATAATGATTACTTACGGGGAACGGGTGCCTTGAATCGTCTGTTATCTGACTCGATGAGTCTTTGTTTGAGTTCTTGCCTGCCGACGTGGGGTGGTCCGATCAGTACAATGGGCCTCTTGTGCTCAGGGTCTGGCTGGCATAACCCTACCTCCTCATACGTCAGAATCTCATCTTCATCATCTGTAAAATGGTAAAAAATCAATTAGATAATTTATACTTGATTCATAGAATAGAAATAACACATTTTTTAGGGGGTAAAACTTAGAGAAAATGGTGATAGTTTTGTCACTGCTGTACAAAAATCCCTCCAATGATTGATTTATATAGAAATATAACATTGAGAGTGGTTAGATCAAGAGAATAGTGACACCGCAATCACAAATCAGCAAATCTGTCAGTAATAATGCAATCCGGAGGTCTCTGGTTTGAATCCGGAGGAAATTAAATTTTCTTTGGTAATTTTTCAATTACATAATTTATTCCTGGTCCGTCCCTCTCTGTTTGAAATAAGAAATAATGCTTCTCTGACAATAATTGATAAACAATCATAACAAACTAACACAAAATATTAACCCATTCAGGACTGATTGATTTTGCTATAACTTGTATTCTCCATAGACCCTAGCCAGAGTATTTTCGGGACCAGTCCTGAATGGGTTCTTGCCTTGTTTTTACCTTCTGCATTTGGGATGTTGAGCTTCTTCTTCTTTCTTTTCTTCTTCTTCTTGTTCTTCTTCCCTCGACAACTACAGAGCAAGGACTGTTTCTGCGTTTCTTGGTCGTCGTCGTTTGCAGGCTGTTTCATCGCTTCCCGTCTGAAAATGAAAATTTGATGCATTCAAAATGTAATTATGTTTTCTTTGCATCAACTGCGCTCACATTTCACGTACTGATAACAAAAAGTTATCCACAATTACTTTTATAATTCCTGCCTCCAAATTCTTCAATATTCACATTGTTAATGGCCTGAAAAAAACAAAGAAAATAATAAAATACCTAATATTTTTAATTAAGTAAACAAGTAAAAACAAATTTGTAAATGATTTAATAACACAGAATCAATTTGTGTCCGCCTCATTTTGTATACCTTTTTTCTTATATTTGTAACCTTGAGAATATTTTATCTTAAAATCTTTATATTATATGTCGTTCTCAGGTTGTAATAAATGCAGAAATAAATCTGTTTAAAAATAAAAATGCAGAAATCAGAACTCACTGTTGCTGGAACACCTTGCTGGGGACAAGGCCGGCCAGTGACTGGTCCTCGTCTCCCTCCCGGAACGCCTGCCACCAATTAGCATCCTCGTTCTCAATGATGTGCAGGATGTCGCCCTTGCGGAACGACAAGCCCAGCTCCCGGCACGGGATGTACATGTCGTCTTCGGGATCGTAGTCAAAGTTAGCCCGCATGTGCATCTGGAAGTTAAGGAGGTAAATAACATCAAATAAACTTAACAAAATAATAATTGCTGCCCCATGTTAGTAGTTCCATTTGGGTAGCCACTGCGTTTGATTTTTTAAAAATCAATAAAGTGTGGGGAGATGCATCATTCATTTTATGTTTTCCTACGAAATAAGAAAATATATGCACAATCTACAAATCTAATGCTATTTGGGGAGGTAACTAAATAAAGTTTCAGTAAAAAAAAAAGTATTTTCTGAATGAAAATGATTATTTCAAATCAATTGTGCACTTACGAGAACAGTGCTTGGTAGAGGAGGTGGCTGTTGGGACCGCTGTGAAGGAACTACAAGGAACACCATTGTGCCTGTCTGACCAGCCTGTAGGAATAGAGAAACAAAATTCAAAGATACAGTACATTACAGTACAGTACATTCATATATGATGACACACGCGGTACCCCGCGTCCAACCGTACCGCAGCTATTGCGTTGTGCATGCAGTGCAGCGCGCGATTGTATGCAGGCTATACCCACAGTACAGCCCTAAAAATTAAATAAATAATTAAACAAAATGGCGGATTTTCGTCTGGTACACCGGGGTACCGTAAACCGGGGTGACTTTGGCACCCGGGGTGACTTTTGCCACTTTTTTAGAAGGATGTATTTTCATCAGGTCTCACTCTTCAGAACTAATTTTTTATTCTAAACATTATCCTATAGGACTACATTAGAAACAATAAGAAATTTGTTCTGAAAAGTGATGCTTGATGAAAATAAATTCATCTCAAAAAGTGGCCAAAGTCACCCCGGGTGCCAAATTCACCCCGGTTTACGGTACCGTTTATGTCATCATATACCCAATCCCTTTGAGATTCTGAAATCCACATAGAATGTGTACAAAGCTCACCAGCTTACAATAGGCAAAGGGTTAATGACATTCTTGAAGTTTTCAGTAATCTTATAAAGTAAATCTAATAAAAGGTCTGAAACACATTGAATGTGTTTTCAGGTCACTTTTAAGCTTGGGACTCACAATTCTTTAAGGTATCAAACATATAAATATAATTGTAAAAGTGTATAATGTAAAAGTGATTGGTTTTAGTAATTTATCAGACAACCACAAAACGTGTGTTCCAAAACTATTTCTAGCCAACCTTGATCAGCATAGCTGTTACTAAGAATCATTCATGGGTCTGCATGAAAGAAACTAGTTATATTGTCATAGGAAACCCATAAGTTCCTTGAAAATAGATGATAGTCTTTGTCTGCAGACTCATGAATACATCATTAAGTATTAGGAATGGAAAGTTTTAAACAGAGGACATTCTCATAGGATAACTGTGCAACATACCATGAGGTCTGAGATCTCATTGACTGATTTTCCCGTGACATCCTCCCCATTGATCTCTAGGATCTCGTCTCCTTCCCGCAGCAGACCGCTCTTCTCAGCCATTCCGCCCCGGATGATGCGCCCTATGATGATAGCATCCTCTTCGTTCAGTATTGTAGCACCCTACATTTAGTAGTAAATAATAATCATAATATTCATCATGAGTTCATAACTATCATCCTGATTATGACAATGATCATCATCCTGATTATGACAATGATCATCATTTTCATCAACTACATCACTATCAACATCATCACCATCTTCACCATCATCAGTATCGTCGTTATCATCATCATCACCATCCCCATCATCATCATTATCATAACCTATGAAAATACTTACTATACAATTATGTGGTACCCAAATGGAACACAGTGTGTAAAATAAAATGGGCCATGATGAATGAGAATATAATGTACTCTTTGAATCATTTAGGGGAAATTCATACCAATATTTTCAAAGCACCTTTAAACAAATTATAACCATAAACAAAGATACTAAAAATCAGTATATCTGCATGATACAAGGTAACATTTACCAGGGCAGCTTCTGTATGATTTGGTACAGCTTCCATGTTAAAGGGATAGTTGAGTTCTGGTAAGGAGAGTACAGTTTTAGTGAAACTGAATTTTAGTAACCAAAACCTGCATCATTACATTACAAACTAATAGTTATAACTAGAAAGGAACACAAAATTACAAATGACGTAGTAAAGATCATGTTATCATTCAAAAAGAGCCGTTAAAACATAAGAGGGCGCTCTCTAAACACTCATCGGTTTCAACCATTTTGAATAAAATATTGTGCATGTGATGCTTTGTTGAAATAGTGATTAGATAGAGAAATAACCAACAACTATTTAAATACCTATGTTGTAACTTTTTGAAAAGAGGAAGCATTTTTTTGAATTTTTAACGGCTGGTTCAAAATTCTCTAATAAACCCGGGGCCCCGGGTTTATTACAAATTGTTATATTTATGGATATTTCAGCCGTTTCTGAACCGATTTTGATCAAACAAAGATGATTTTATTGTTTAAATATTATGCTCTTTCAAATTTTACACTCAGTTTTTCATTACCTCACAAACCAATTAAGTAGTCTAGCGCCCTCTCTACCAAAACTCAACTTTCCCTTTAATTGGATTTGATATGCAGAGACATAATAGAAAATTAAAATTTAGCACTTGTATGAAATCTTGTGAAACCACAAATTTTCTCCTAATAGTCCGGCAGCCAAGGAGCTATACCTCGTTTTGTTGGAGTAAGTTTTTTTTTTGATGGATTCTCTTTCATTAGGCATTGCTGATGACCAAACAGAAAACTGGAACTAGGTCAGTGTTGAGCAATTTAAGATATGGCAAAAAACAAAATGGCCGCCAAAATAGCCTATTTTGAGTAAAATTTGGACTATTTCATAATACATTACGAAATATCAGCAGAGTAGTGTGCTTGTAATTCACGAAGACCATTGTCAAGACATTCCTGATCATCATACATGAACATAGACATAATTTTAATATTTTTCATTTAATTTTTTGCTAATTTGCATACTCAAAATGGCGGATAAAAACAAAATGGCCGCCAAATAGCCTATTTTGAATTATTTCATAATACATTACGAAATATTGGCAGAGTAGGATGATTGTAATTCACGAATACCATTGTTAATACATTCCTGATGATCATACATGAACATAGACATGATTTTAATATTATCCATTTTATTTGTGGCTAATTTGCATATTCAAAATGGCGGACAAAAGACAAAATGGCCGCCAAAATAGCCTATTTTGAGTGAAATTTGAATGATTTCATGATACATTATGAAATATTGTCAGAGTTGTGTGCTTGTGATTCACAAAGACCATTGTCAACACATTCCTGATGAACAGAGACATAATTTGAATATTTTCCATTTAATTTTTTGCTAATTTGCATATTCAAAATGGCGGATAAGAAACAAAATGGCCACCATATAGCCTATTTGGAGTAAAATTTGTATTATTTCATAATACATTACGAAATATTGGCAGAGTAGGATGCTTGTAATTCAAGAAAGACAATTGTAAATACATTGCTGATGATCATACATAAACATAGACATGATTTTAATATTATACATTTTATTTTTGGCTAATTTGCATATTTAAAATGGCGGACAAAAGACAAAATGGCAACCAAGCAAAATAGCCTATTTTGACTAACATTTGAATTATTTCATAATACATTACGAAATATTGGCAGAGTGTGGGGGAGGGTGTGGGAGTGGGGTGTCCCCCCTGCCACGGGAGGGAACTTTTGCATTTTTTGACTTGAAACTGTGCAATCTGGTGCATACCTGGAAAGGAAGTTCTGTCTTGACGACATGTAGTATAATGTGCGTTAGTGTGTCATCATCGTCATAACCAGAAGAGATTATGATTGGTTCATGAAGAAAAACAAAAATGCACCCCTGGAATACATGTACTTTTCTCAAAGTGACATATTCAGTTCAAACAGTGCATCAAAAGCATTATTTTATGACATAGCAACATGAACCTTGTTTTCCAGACGTATACAAGACCGATTTCCGAGGGAGCAAAATGAAAACCGAGAGAGGGAAAGGTGATGGGAGGGTGTGATGGTTGGTGGGTGCACGGTAAAGGTGTTTTTGCAGTGTTTTTCATTGAAATGATGCAATCTTGTGCATACTTGGGAAGGAAAATTTGACTTGACATGAAGTAAAATCTGTCTTTTCTTGTCTACAGAAAGACTCTTTTCTTTCAATCAATGTTATCGATTTAGATAAAAAGCCATGATTTGAATTTATTTGGGAGGGGGGGGGGGGGGGGGGGCAAGTGCCCCCCCCCCCCCCCCCCCCCCACCAGTATGCCAGGTGACATTGTCGTAGCCTTAGATTGTCCATAGCATGATGTAATGAGTGATGTTGCATCTTTCATCGCGTCGGCCATATCTGCATCCATGTTTCCAATCGATGGCAAAAGGAACCCATTTTTCTGCCGCAGCACTTTTAGTAAAGTTCCTTTGCCAACTCCAAAATGTGCACCAACAGTATCACAACCTATCAGTGCGTGACCTGCTAACATAGAAGGGATTATATGTCTCTGTTTCTGTCCACTGTGGCATATAAATCAATGTCTTTGATTGGCGACTCGATTATCAAGGGTGACCAAAGGCCTGGCTTTTGGTATAAATGAAGTAGAAGAGCATACACATCTGTGTCGTCTGCAAGCAACCTGATGGATCTGCCTTCATCTGCCAGCATGATAGCCTGCTGGACTGCCTGCACAATAATCACATCAGCCTCCCCATGAGATGTGGCCATATCGTGCCGTTGGATTGGAAAACCATCTGGACAACAGGAGTTTCATATTGGCTGGTGATCACAAGCTTGTGTTTTGTGATGAAACCTGCATCGCTTTGCAGATGTTGTCAACTAATGTTTATCATCTGTTTCTTGTTCTGTGTGACTGTCAGAGTCAGTTTCTGAGATGGAAGAGGTGAAGTCCCAGGACGAAATTCCAGTTAAAATTTTAATTGGGACGATGAATGTAACAACCTCTACAACGACTTCCTCGAGGCCAAACGCGGCGATGAAGCAGCCTCTAAGGCAACCCTTCTAAACGCCTGCCTAGACAACAAACGCAGAGAGAGATAGGAGGAGACAGTCCAATTAATTGACTTCACCCACTCCAGCAGACTGGCCTGGAAAACGCCAATCACCTCACTGGCAAAAGTCCCAAGCCAAAACAATGCCCCGTGACCGCTAACTCAATCGCAGAACAGCTCCTCGAGAACGGTTGCTTCAAAGACGCAGATAAGAACCATACTCGCCATATCAAACAAGAAACCTCCAAACTCTGGCAGGCCCCAGAAGTAGATGGACTCCTGTCATCGTAGATGGACTCCTGTGGAAGTGGTGTGGCAAGATCGGTAGAGCGCGTGCTTTCTGATCATGAAACCCTGAGTTCGAACCCTGCTCACTCCGTTTGTCCTTCAGCAAGGCGTTTTATCCACATTGCTGCTCTCTACCCAGGTGTATAAATTGGTACCTGGTCTGGTGGAAATTAGCTTGGTGCACCTATAGGGTTGCCCGCCGATAGTATGCTCCCCGGGGAGTTGAGAATGTGTACAAGATAATTGTGCAGGTCTGAACTGTACCATATGACCAGGGGTAATAATGCGCTTAGAGGCTGTTCTGCATTAGGCGCTATATAAGTGCGATATATTATTATCACCCTTTTCTCCCGATGAGATCGCCACTGCCATCAAACACTTAAGTTTCTTCTGCACTGCGGACCAAAATACCTGGAATGGCTCCGCCTATTTTTCTCAACATGCCTCACCCAGCAGTCCATCCCCAAGATATGGCGCAAAGCAACCATCATCGCCTTACCCAAGCCAAACAAGCCCTTGGACAACCCCAAGAATAACATACCAATCTCTCTCCTCTGCATCCCCTTTAAGCTACTCGAAAGACTCCTCCTAGCCCGGCTGGAACCAATCGTCGATCCGCAACTTCCGGACGAGCAAGCAGGTTTCCGCCGAGGACGCAGCACCGTCCAACGAGTAGTCTTGCTCACCAACGACATCGAGAGCAGCTTTGGGAGAGGACACAAGGCTGACGCCGTCCTGGTAGACCTAACTGGAGCCTACAACACTGTGTGGCACCAGGGCCTCACCCTGAAGCTCCTCAGATAGTCCCAGACCGCCACCTACTAGGATTCATCTCCAGCATCTTATCTAATCGCAGCTTTGTCCTGAAGACCAGCAACGGACGGTCCAGTCGTCCCCTCTTCCCTCGTCGCTCTTCAAAATCTACATCAGTGATATGCCCAAGACTGCCGCACGACAGTACGGCTATGCAGACGACCTCGCTCTCTTCCACTCGGACAAAGACTGGTCAAAAGATGAGGACGCCTTAACATCCGACATGGCCAAGATCACGAACTACCTGAAGACCTGGAGACTGAATCTGAGCGCTGCAAAAACAACCGCAACTGCCTTCCACCTCAACACCAAATAAGCAAACCGCCAGCCCACAGTCAAAGTCAACGGGAACCCACTGCCCTGCACCCCCACCCCACCATACCTTGGAATAAAGCTAGACAGACAGCTGACCTTCAAACCACACCTCGACTCACTCCGAGCCAAAGCCTCCTCTAGGAACAACTTACTCCGCCGCCTTGCGTACACCACCTGGGGTGCATAAACTCCCACACTTCGTACTGGCGCCCACGCACTAGTCTACAGTGCTGCGGAGTATGCCGCCCCTGCATGGTGCCGAAGCTCACACACACCCAAACTGGACACCACCCTAAACGAGGCCATGGGGATCATCACAGGATGCCTCAGACCAACACCAACTGACCTCTTGACAGTGCTCGCTGGTATTGCAAGACACTCCAAGACCGCACTCACCCTCTACACCAGACCACCCAGGATATACAACCGGGCCGCCAACGCCTACGCTCACGCAGACCGTTCAGCCGCCATACTGACACCCTGCGGGAAGGCACCCACAACATCCTCACTGTATGGAAGGACAGCTGGCAGCAGACCGCCAGACCCCCTCAATTCACGGTGACTCAAAACACTAAACTTCCACCAGGTGCGGACTTACCCCGAAAGGATTGGGTAACTCTCAACAGGCTCCGCAGAGGGGTCGGCAGATTTAATGACAACTTGCCCTGCTGGGGACTCAGACCTTCTCCGGCTTGCACATGTGGAGCACCCGAGCAGACAGCCTCCCACATCATTGAAGAGTGCCACACCCTTCGCCTACCCGGCCACCCAAACCCGGACTTAAACCACTTGGACCCCGACACTGTTCACTGGCTACAAAACTTGCGCGATGTTGCGTAGAAGCTGTGCTGCCTCATACGCAAGAAGAAGAAGAAGTAGGGCATCATGAGCTTCACTGCATCCGGGTGTAGTACCCAATCACCTTCTCGTCAAACCAGTGTTGATAATGATGCTGTATGTACGGGCTGATCAGCCCGTACATACAGCATCATTATCAAAACTGGTTTGAATATAGTGCTTGATTAGGTTGTCGACCCACATCTTTGTTGTGCGACTTCTCTTTGCAAGGTCCTCAAGCGTTGTCATGAGAACGCTGTGATAATTCAGGTGTCCCTGCACAACAATGTCGCTACCTCCTCATGCACATGGCTGTCATGTTCATAGGAAATTTCTTTCCTGTAAGCGTTTTACCCACACCTGCAGATGCCAGAACATCTGCAATTAGGCACGAGTCAGTCATCAATGTTCCGACTGCACCTACAAAACTCATCAGCATATGCATACCCCCTAATCGTGGAATGACCTAAAGAAATAGGTTTGGATATGCCCGTTGTAACCCTCTGCAACAATATACAGTTTGTTGATCTGGTGTGAAGACAGTGAAACCTTGACATGTTTTCTCTGTTAACTGCTGTGCTTTGGTCATGGCTGTCATGATCGTGTCTGGATGGGCTGGGGGCATATCAATCAATGGTAGATACACTGCTTTAGTTTTGGGTTGTGTGGCTTTTCCTGGATTGCGACACAAATGCGTATCATATCCATTGAATTCAGGACAGTTATCTCACTGCACAACATCTGTCAAGAACCCGATGTCACACTCATTAGCTCTCTGCCAATATTTGATAATGTATTATGAAATAATTCAAATTTTACTAAAAATAGGCTATTTTGCTTGGTTGCCATTTTGTCTATTGTCCGCCATTTTGAATATGCAAATTAGCAAAAAATAAAATGGATAATATTCAAATTATATCTATGTTCATGTATGGTCATCAGGAATGAGATCAATGACAATAGTCTTCGTGAATTACAAGCACACTACTCTGCCAATATTTCTTAATGTATTATGAAATCATTCAAATTTTACTCAAACTAGGCTATTTTGGTGGCCATTTTTTATATTGTCCGCCATTTTGAATATGCAAATTAGCAAAAAATAAAATGGATAATATTCAAATTATATTTATGTTCATGTATGGTCATCAGGAATGAGATCAATGACAATGGTCTTCATGAATTACAAGCACACTATTCTGCCAATATTTAATAATGTATTATGAAATAATTCAAATTTTACTAAAAAAATAGGCTATTTTGGCAGCCATTTTGTTTTGAATCCGCCATTTTGAATATGCAAATTAGCAAAAAATTAAATTGGTAATATTCAAATTATGTCTATGTTCATCAGGAATGTGTTGACAATGGTCTTCGTGAATACCAAGCACACCACTCTGACAATATTTCATAATGTAGTTATGAAATAATTCAAATTTTACTCAAAAAAGGCTATTAGGCGGCCATTTTGTTTTTATCCGACATTTTGAATATGCAAATTAGCAACAAATTTAATGAAAAATATTCAAATTATGTTTATGTTCATGTACGATCACCAGGAATGTGTTGACAATGGTCTTCGTGAATTACAAGCACCCTACTCTGCCAATAGTTTGTAATGTAATATGAAATGATTCAAATTTTACTCAAATTAGGCTATTTGGCGGCCATTTTGTATTTTTCTGCCATTTTGAATATGCAAATTAGCAAAAAATAAAATGGAAAATATTCAAATTATGTCTATGTTCATGTATGTTCATCAGAAATGTGTTAACAATGGTCTTCGTGAATTACAAGCACCCTATTCTGCCAATATTTTGTAATGTATTATGAAATGATTCAAATTTTACTCAAAATAGGCTATTTGGCGGCCATTTTGTTTCTTTTTTTCGCCGTTTTGAATATGCAAATTAGCAAAAAATTAAATGGAAAATATTCAAACTATGTGATTGTTCATGTATGATCATGAGGAATGTGTTGACAATGGTCTTTGTGAAGTACAAGCACACTACTCTGCCAATATTTCGTAATGTATCATGAAATAATTCAAATTTTACTCAAAATAGGCTGCTTGGCGGCCATTTTGTATTTTTCTGCCATTTTGAATATGCAAATTAGCAAAAAATTAAATGGAAAATATTCAAATTATGTCTATGTTCATGTATGTTCATCAGAAATGTGTTAACAATGGTCTTTGTGAAGTACAAGCACACTATAGTGCCAATATTTCATAATGTATTATGAAATAATTCAAATTTTACTCAAAATAGGCTATTTTGGCGGCCATTTTGTTTTTGCGTATATCTCAAATTGCTCAAGGGTGACAGAGCTCCAGTTTTTTGCTTGTTCAAAGTAGATACCTAGACAATCGGAATCCATTGAAAAAAAAACTTACTTCATCAAAACAAGGTTAGGCCAAAAATCAGGGTTTGGCTGCCGGACTATAATGGGAAGGTTATTTTGGAAGAAATGTAAGAAATATGATTCACGTCGTGCTTGCACGCATAGGATCCTGTATACAGTAACTGCTTGCGCTCTGAGTCTTTTCAATATGCGTGATTGACTCATCAAACAGTTTTCCAATGATCGGGATTTACAGCGCAATACCACAGACATTGGAGATAATAATAGATTCTGAGAAAGAAATTTACAATAACAAAACACTTATAAACTTGAAGCCTTACGAAGAAACAGCTTTGTATGTTTTAAATCAACTTTGGGTGTTTCTCTCTTTTGTCACTCATCTGTCTCTAAAAATTAACCTATTAGCAAGAAAATTATCAATTTCAATCATTTAAAAAAAAAATGAAAGCTTATAAAGAACTAATATCAAATGAGATAGAGGAGAAAGTAAAAACAAAAGACAAATGGAAATTCTGTGCCTATTTTTTTCCTTAGCTCAGAACTCTCTTGCAACAAAATAAGCTCTGATATTGTATGACACTCAAGATAGGTTATTTTGGGGTTTGTCCTAATCATATCTGTCTCATTATGTACTGCTTTACCGAGGAATCATAATCCAAAGGCTTAATATTGCAGGATATTTCTCTCCCTGTCTCACCACACCCAAACTGCCTGTTGCTCCAATGAGTGGCATTCCTCAAATTAAGATCAAAAGATTATAACCTCCTTTCTTCACTTCGTAACGTTGCACAACAAAACATTAATTTGTTCAAGTATCCATAAATTAATAAATAATTGCTTCCTCATTACTGCTAGATTACTCATATGAACTTGCTGAAATATGTATGACTTGCAGTGTGATTTTAATGCTAACTTTATATGGATTTTGACAAAACAAAGAATGTTACTTGGCCATAGGAAATTGAAGATAAAACATAAATTGTACAGTGCAATTAACTCCTTGACCATGGGAACCGAGTGGGTTGTGTACAAAGTCTATGGGGATTTCACAAACTGTGATATAATATTGTAAATGAACTAAAGATGGGAATTGAACCCACAACCTCCCGATTACTAGATGGGCATCATAAACGCTAGAAAACTGAGCAGTGAAAAAATTAAACAGGAGCTCAAAACAATTATAATAATAATAAAATAATGCTCAAAAGAACCCCCCCTATAATAAGATTTTAATAAAAACACATAAAATGCCTGAAAATGACATTTGATTTCCCTACTATCAGTTAAAGGTCAATTGTTAAAGCTTACATGCCAGTGATGCCTTTGACTAAATCTTCTACAAAGAAGGGCAAGAACCCCTTAAAAAAAAATTAATACAGGGCACATTTCTGATGGCCACTGCTAGGTGCAAGCCCTGGTCAATCTACTTCAGCCAAGGGCAAACTAACTTATCTATAAACTTGACCCTGCTCTTGACTTACAAGTGGTTCCCCCGTCTTCTCGATTCGGACGATCTTAACAGAGTCCCCAGCTTCCTCTGGCACATCAAACTCAGGGAAAACATCTTGTGGAAGATTGGCTGGGTCTGGTGATGCTACGTTGTCATGCGCCCTCAAAAGACCCTAGAAATTCAATCATAATAGCAAACAAGAATATTGCTATTAAAGTTGGTGTAAATTCCAATGATTTTTTGATAAACAAAACTTCAATCTCTAATATAAAAAAATTAACTGGATTCAGGTATCAAAATAATTTTAAAAATGAGTTGATCTAACATTTTGAAGTTCATAGTTCACAGCATTTGAAATGTTAAATGGCCATAAGACTTAAGTTTATAAATTGAGCTGTATGAATCAAAATGAAGTATATCTTTTCATGGATTTTTGCTTAAATTAAGGATTGGAGTCCATAATCCCATAATGAAAGCCCAGTTTTGTAATACAAATGCTTGTTTTTTATGCATACAATGTAGCTTGATATTTTGAAGCGAGGAGAAATACTTACCCGTATTGATGATTTTGACAGAAGTCTCCTCAGCTCATCGACTTCACCGCCCTGTCCTCTTGAGCTGTATGCAATCTACAAGTGCAGAAAGAGAAATCAAAGTAAGATTATTATATTGACATAATAGTTGCCTACTGTTGTCCAACTGATTGGAAGAAGGGGAGGGCGGGGGAAGGGGGAGACATGAATTATTCAGGGGTACACTATGTATTTCTATTTTTTTTTAAATGGCCACTGTAGACAGGTGACCTCTAAAGACAGGTTCCTTAACCTTTTTTGGTGACCACTACTGGCAGGTTGGCTGTTATAGACAGGTGGCCACTATAAAGACAGGTTTGAATGATATTTAGCTATCCAGAATAAATCTTCAGAAGGGTATTGCTAGGGGTACTGCTCGACAGTGACGCCCTAGGTAACATGAAAGGGCATGCTGGGACCTTGGGAACTGTTGCTTAGCAACCGCAGGAACATACGCACACCTCGCCCGACATGCATGGAATGCAGACCTCCCGCATTCTTCACCAATTTACATCCAGCAACTTGATTAGGTCTAATATTCATGCACTTGTTCATTTAAAGGGATCTAGTAACTTTGTTGGCATGTGCAGAAAGTGATGAATAGTTGGTAAAATGTGTAGTTTTGTCCTTTGAAATCTCCTTTGAGGATTGCGTGAAATTTTCATGTTAAATGGATGTTGGCTGAGTAATTAGCAAAAAGGGATATTCCCTAAATCATTGCACTGACTTTGTACAGTTATGACTATCCAGTGGATAATTAAGAATCTGAACAATTCAATCGTAAATATCTTTTTAACAGAAGGGAAATTTGAAAAACCCAAAACTGTTCCATGCTTCTATTGGTAATACAGATACAACACGGTTTGAGAGAATTTGGACAATGTTACTAGACCCCTTTAACACTCTTAGAATTGCGGCGATGTAGATTTCAATTCATCCAGGTAAATTTTCTAAATAAAAATAGGAATTAATCTAATCATCCCGCCTACATGTAAGTTAGCACTGTTGACACCCCTTGGAATTAAGACGTGAACTGACCATTGATTGAACACTACATGGGATCTGTAACATTAGACACATTATACATATGAAATATTGCTTACCAATGTACACTTGACAACTTGATTAGCTCTAATTTATAATTCTGCACTATTTATAAGTAATGTCAGGCTTGGGCTTAATTTCTTATCAATTTTCTGAATGAAAATAGAAATCCCAGGTATCAAAACTATGAGCCTAGAGATAAAGACTGAAATAGCTATCTGACATGTTTGATTAATGCCTTGTGAAATATTTGCAAAGAAAATGTTAATACAGGTAGATATTTTTTTGTTCACACACATGAACAAATATTTGAAATGCAAGAATAAATATAATGTGTACACCAGAGAGGAATCCTTCCACCTCTTTTCAGTAAAACAAATGAGACCCTGAATGTTTGCTTTTAATTTGATTTTTTACGATCTGGCTGGTCATCGTTCCAGGGGAGAATGAATAATAATAATAATTTGTTCTTATATAGCGCATTTACTACTAAAAACTTGTTGATGCGCTTTACAATCTCTCCAAAAATGATTTCTTTTAAAAATGTCTAATGTGGGAGACAATCTCAATGCACTCATGAGGAATGTTTAGTGGAGGAAGAAATACAGCGAGGGAACATCAACACATTTTTGTTGTTCCCCGTATATCAATAGAAATTAAATTGCATAAATGTATGACACTCTACACTCAATTATGTTAAAACAATATTGTCCCAGAGAAGAGAATGATCCATGTATTACCACTGAGGAGTTAATAACAGGATGCAATGTTTTCACTATAAGAACAAAGAGCAGAGGAATTAACAAAAAGTTGTATATATTCCTTTAGAAAGTAATTAAAAAAGTAATTCCATTTTAATAAAGAAAATGATTATTCCATTTTACCATATTCAATACTAAATAATATGAGTACAGAAACATCAACAAATTTTTATGTTCCTCTTTATAATCTGAAAAGTCATTCAATAATCAAAATAAGGTTCTGTGAACTATTATACCTTCCCCTTTTTCATGAATGCTTTTAAAATTAAAATGTATAAAAGATTTGTGCTGGATCATTGTTGCAGGGGGAGAACAGGTATGATGCATCATTAATGAGGATCCTGTCACAAGTTTGCATAGCGCAGTAAACAGGCAGGGTGGTAGCAGCTGCTTCAATAATCCCTGCCTCTGCATTTCCCACCTCTTACCCTAGCAAACTAATAAGCGCAAGTATATGTAGTAGACATGTATAAGTTGTCATATCTTGCAGAGGAATCTGGTTGAATAATGGATACTGACTGACCTTTAATAGAGAATATGCGCTATATAAGAATTGTATTATTATTATTAAAGGGAAAGATTCCCCAACATATATTAACCTTGATTATGTTCTCTACACATTAAAACAGAATGTCATGCAAATATGACCGACATTGGCCCTTTGTGCAAGGGATGGGCATCATTCAAAGTCACTCGCTGTACAAGCTAATCCCATTCATCGCGTACACCATGGAGGCTGCCATTGATGTTTATGAAACTTGGATCGGTCTAAAATGTGACGTCAAACCCGAACTACTCTTTTTGTTGGCTCACGTTTTGCCTTGTGTTTGTGCACAAGCCCTGCGAGCTGCGAGAGCTAACAAAAATAGGCCGAGCTTGTTTGTTCGGGTTTGAAGTATTTCAATGCGAACAATTCAAAATCCGGGTTTCAAAACATATAATGGCAGCCTCCACGCTATACACGATGAATGACATTAGCCCATAGAGCGAGTGACTTTGAATGATGCTCCTCCTTTGTTCAGAGGGCAAACATTGGACATATTTGCATGTAGAGAACTTAATCAAAGGTAAATAAATGATGGGAAAACTTTCCCTTTAATGTACTATCCTATTTACTATCGGACACATATTTGTGTTTGAATATGACCACATTCAGTAAGGTGGATAGTAACAGCACTGTCCATAACACTTTCAATTACATGCATATTATCATACATGTACCTCGAGTTGCAGTACAAATTATTACATTTATATAACTGAAACAAAACTTCCTATTTTTGTCTGTCATAACTCTTTGTCTTTATATATTCAAAAAACAAAAACAAAAAGGAAATTCTTGAATTCACTCTCTATTTCTCACTTTCTCTGATTTGTTTAAGCCTAGGCTTAGAAAATTTCATCGTCACTTCCTAAATCTCAGATATTAGTTGATAACAATGACATTGAGCTTGCTAGTAATTCACCTTAATTATTCCACTGCTGTTTTCAACAGCACATACATGAACTTTTCACAGGAGAGGAAAAAATTAAAATAAAATAAAATAAAAACATCCTGAAATAGCATGCCACTCCATTCTTATCCTATTCCCTAATCACTACTTCCTAGAAATTTGCTTTCTAATACCCCCCATACCTTACCCTTCCATAGTTACTGGCCATGTACAAGTCAAGGACAAGGACAAGAGGTCCGTTTTTTATTTGCAAGATGTTGTGTACATGATTTTACAAGTTGCATTTTTTGTATCTGTAATATTTTGACAACTATACATATTTCAATTGAGATTTGAAACTTGAAAGGGCTACTTTTCAAGACTACTACATCTAAAAAGTACACAAAAATTTGTTTACATATTAAAAACTCTATCAATTTCCAGGGGCTCTTTTAATTTAGGCCTTATGGGGGAGGGACGTAACTATCGAGCCGTTATGTACTTTGTTTACAGTACAGTCACTAAATACCCATTAAGTGAAGAACAACAGATTTTAATAGGATGCAGGCATTTTCAATATATAAATTTGTTAAGTTTGTGTGTCGGTAGGAAAATAGAATATATCATCAAGAATGAAATGAGATGACATTGTATCATTGCAATTTGTGCCTCTTGATGAAAACACAGCATTAGGTAAAAAGATAACAGCCACTAATCTTGTTTTGCTCCAAGCAATATCTGTATCTACCGTTTCCCTTGTTGCAGACTGAATGCCGACCTGTGATTAGGAAAGTGCTGCATCATAGGAATGTTAGTTAAAGGGATAGTTGAGTTCTGGTAAGGAGAGTACAGTTTTAGTGAAACTGAATTTTAGTAACCAAAACCTGCATCATTACATTACAAACTAATAGTTATAACTAGAAAGGAACACAAAATTACAAATGACGTAGTAAAGATCATGTTATCATTAAAAAATAGCCGTTAAAACGTAAGAGGGCGCTCTCTAAACACTCATCGGTTTCAACCATTTTGAATAAAATATTGTGCATGTGATGCTTTGTTGAAATAGTGATTAGATAGAGAAATAACCAACAACTATTTAAATACCTATTTTGTAACTTTTTTGAAAAGAGGAAGCATTTTTTTGAATTTTTAACGGCTGGTTCAAAATTCTCTAATAAACCCGGGGCTCCGGGTTTATTACAAATTGTTATATTTATGGATATTTCAGCCGTTTCTGAACCGATTTTGATCAAACAAAGATGATTTTATTGTTTAAATATTATGCTCTTTCAAATTTTACACTCAGTTTTTCATTACCTCACAAACCAATTAAGTAGTCTAGCGCCCTCTCTACCAAAACTCAACTTTCCCTTTAACTAACGAGTCTCTGAACACTTGAGAGTTGATAACCTCTCACTCTCTCTGGCTGGCATATGATAACCCTTGCCCCATCCCATTCTATCCACATTACCTTTTACTCTTCCTAGATAATGATAACCTCTCACTCTCTCTGGCTGGCATATGATAACCCTTGCACTTCCCATTCTATCCACATTACCTTTTACTCTTCCTAGATAATAACCTCTCACTATCTCTGGCTGTCCTATGATAACCCTTGCCCCATCCCATTCTATCCACATTACCTTTTACTCTTCCTAGATAATAATAACCTCTCACTATCTCTGGCTGTCCTATGATAACCATTGCCCCATCCCATTCTATCCACATTACCTTTTACTCTTCCTAGATAATGATAACCTCTCACTATCTCTGGCTGTCCTATGATAACCCTTGCCCCATCCCATTCTATCCACATTACCTTTTACTCTTCCTAGATAATGATTACCTCAGACTCTCCTTTAACCCACTGCTTCTCGGTTACATCCATTTCCTAATAAGAAACTAGCCAAGAAGTGAGCGCTAAAATGTATCTTGAGCTAAGGTGTATGAAAAACAGAGTGTGAAACTAATATAAAATGATATCCACTGGGTTTTGTTATCACAAAGATGACTACCTGAAAATGTGTTTGTAATTGTTGCAGATTGGGTATTGAACGATAATCCTCTGTATCATTTCATGATCAAACCTTTATACAACTCTTTGTCAAATTATTTTTGACAAGTCCTGAATGGGTTAAAATGAGCAGGTGTTTATTTCTATTTCAATTTATACAGTTTATACATGAGCGCTCATTGGATGTTTGTTATTCTGGCAACCTCTATGGAAAGAAAGCTGAACATCAAACATTGAAAGAGTGTATTGGACAGAATGTATTACCTCTACTGCTAATGTTTCGCTGTTTGCCGCCTCGGGCAGAGGGGGTGACTTCGCCTCCTGGAGCTGCCCCACCGTGTGCTGGATGCTGACTGCATGCTGCACGTCTGAGTTATGGAAGAACTGTTGCAGGAAGTTGGCATCCTCCCTTTTGAGTGAGCCACCCGCCTTGGCCTGGGCGAGGGCAAGTGTGTGGAGCAGATCTTGGAGACCTGGACGATGATCAAAAGTAAAATTGGAATAGAAATTGAAAAATACAAAACAAATTAACAACCAACACATTAATTCAATAATGTTTGCACGTGTGGAGGAACTGTTGCAAAAAGTAGGCGTCCTCCCTGTTAATTGTGTTAAGCAGATCTTTGAGACCTGGGTATGAAATTTGGCCAAATTTTGGCCAAATGTGTATAATTTAGCCAAATTTGGGCGAAAATTTGGCGAAAATTTGGCCAAAGTGTCCCTATAATGCCACCATACCTGGGTGAAGAGCAAATACAAATGAAACAGAAATCTCAAAATAGAAAACAAATTTAAATAACATGTACATCAATTTGTAAATATGTTTGCACTTGTGAATCAACAACATTATTCATATTGACACTGACTTGTACTATGGTAGAAAGTGAGTTCACCGAGTTGGAAAGTAAGGATCAGAATCTTCACATAATATTCTTGTTTACATCAATTTGACATTCCTGATGATTCAGATAGATACATTGCTATTGTGAGAGGGAATAAAAGATACCAGATAACAATGAATCAGTCACCAATATGATCATTTCAGTGGCTATGAAGGTTGATTCAGGTTGGGATGATGTGAACTGGTCTATTCTTTTCAAAGGGAACCACAGGGAGTTTAACAAATATGAAAGTCTGTATGCTAAAACCTCATTTGGTAGAGTATAATGAATTGATAATCCAGAATCATCAATTGAATCTTCTTTAATAGTTTATTTTTATTTGCCCCCTGATTATTGAAAAAATTGTTTGCAAATTTATTCACACAATATCACTAATTTGGGTGATGAAAAAGGAGGAAATTGTCGGTTAAAAAAAAACAAACAGGGAACTGTAATCTAAATGTAAACATAATCCTAGATTTAATTAAAAGCTGCTCTACTCATTTCTCAATCAATACTGTCCTAGAGTACACCATTTACAAATTGTTTCAATGCCATGAATGTTATCGATGCAAAACCAAGAGTGTACAGTGAAAAGAAATGCAGAACGCAGAGCTCTCTAAATTTGAATAGAAAATATTTATTGCTCGCAACAATGTTGACACAAAAGGTGTAGGTAGACAGGCTAACTCATGCATGACAATTACGTAGCACACACACACACATTGCACACTCACAGAACGTGATCTTTTTCTGTTTTGGAAAAAAGGGCTTGTTGAAGGCTTTTTATAGTGATACTGATGTGAAATACAATTTTGCTCGCATATTTTTCGATACTGTATCACAGCAATATCCAACATAAATATACACAACTTGTAATTATGTTTTTTGTTAATAATCACTTTGGAATGAAGACTGCCTAATTTAAATTTTAAAGTTTCATGCAACAATTTTCAAAAGTATCTAAATACTTTAAAGAGATGATGATGATCATCATAAGGCACTCGCATACATTATGTTATCAACAAAAAGAAACAGATCCAAAAAATTATTATCCCATTCAGGACTGATTGATTTTGCTATAACATATATTCTCCATAGTACCCGGCCTGAGTATTTTGCTATAACATATATTCTCCATAGTACCCGGCCTGAGTATTTTGCTATAACATATATTCTCCATAGTACCCGGCCTGAGTATTTTGCTATAACATATATTCTCCATAGTACCCGGCCTGAGTATTTTGCTATATAACATATATTCTCCATAGTACCCGGCCTGAGTATTTTGCTATAACATATATTCTCCATAGTACCCGGCCTGAGTATTTTGCTATAACATATATTCTCCATAGTACCCGGCCTGAGTATTTTGCTATAACATATATTCTCCATAGTACCCGGCCTGAGTATTTTGCTATAACATATATTCTCCATAGTACCCGGCCCGAGTATTTTGCTATAACATATATTCTCCATAGTACCCGGCCTGAGTATTTTCGGGACCAGTCCTGAATGGGTTAAGATTCAAGCATAGAAATCTTTGTCAACATCTTGACCTCAATGCGAGTATGATGTATCTAAAACTCTCTGGGAATGTAAATCTCACAGAGAACATGTTATTTAAATATATCTAAACAACCCCCGTTTACAGCCCCCAACCCCTGCAAACCCCCGTTTACAGCCCCCAACCCTTGCAAACCCCCGTTTACAGCCCCCAACCCTTGCAAACCCCCGTTTACAGCCCCAACCCTTGCAAACCCCCGTTTACAGTCCCCAACCCTTGCAAACCCCTGTTTACAGCCCCCAACCCTTGCAAACCCCCGTTTACAGCCCCCAACCCTTGCAAACCCCCGTTTACAGCCCCCAACCCTTGCAAACCCCCGTTTACAGCCCCCAACCCTTGCAAACCCCCGTTTACAGCCTCCAACCCTTGCAAACCCCCGTTTACAGCCCCCAACCCTTGCAAACCCCCGTTTACAGCCCCAACCCTTGCAAACCCCCGTTTACAGCCCCCAACCCTTGCAAACCCCCGTTTACAGCCCCCCAACCCTTGCAAACCCCCGTTTACAGCCCCCAACCCTTGCAAACCCCCGTTTACAGCCCCCAACCCTTGCAAACCCCCGTTTACAGCCTCCAACCCTTGCAAACCCCCGTTTACAGCCCCCAACCCTTGCAAACCCCCGTTTACAGCCCCCAACCCTTGCAAACCCCCGTTTACAGCCCCCAACCCTTGCATACCCCCGTTTACAGCCCCCAACCCTTGCAAACCCCCGTTTACAGCCTCCAACCCTTGCAAACCCCCGTTTACAGCCTCCAACCCTTGCAAACCCCCGTTTACAGCCCCAACCCTTGCAAACCCCCGTTTACAGCCCCCAAACCTTGCAAACCCCCGTTTACAGCCTCCAACCCTTGCAAACCCCCGTTTACAGCCTCCAACCCTTGCAAACCCCCGTTTACAGCCTCCAACCCTTGCAAACCCCTGTTTACAGCCCCAACCCTTACAAACCCCCGTTTACAGCCCCCCAACCCTTGCAAACCCCCGTTTACAGCCCCCAACCCTTGCAAACCCCCGTTTACAGCCTCCAACCCTTGCAAACCCCCGTTTACAGCCTCCAACCCTTGCAAACCCCTGTTTACAGCCCCAACCCTTGCAAACCCCCGTTTACAGCCTCCAACCCTTGCAAACCCCCGTTTACAGCCCCCAACCCTTGCAAACCCCCATTTACAGCCTCCAATCCTTGCAAACCCCCGTTTACAGCCTCCAACCCTTGCAAACCCCCGTTTACAGCCTCCAACCCTTGCAAACCCCCGTTTACAGCCCCCCAACCCTTGCAAACCCCTATAGTCCATCCCTCACAAATTGTTAAACAGAGATTTCCGAGCGATGGTAAGAAAACCTGACATCTACAAGCTATTTCAAGCAAGATTACAGCTCTATCAACTTCTACTTCTAGAAGTTATTAATTACAGACTTCTTGTCTACATGTATATTTGATCCACCCTCAAGCACTGCACATCACGTTCAAGATCGTCCAATGAGGGGGAACCAATTACGGTTGATATATTGCCCCTCACAAATTAATACGTCCTCCCCTCCAGGTTGATTAGAAATTGACTGTGTCAGATCGGAAGCCTGCTAAAATTAGCAGAAATTTGTTTTGGAATTTTCCCTTTTTGGAATCCCATCCGCAAACGTAATGACTCTGTATTTTGATCATATGCAAACAATTTATAGTATGAAATCTAAATTATGAAGTAAAAAGGGCATACAAACAGGAAGCAGGGAATTGAGGAATTGTAGATAAACTTGTTCTAAATGTATTCCTTGCTGACTCTCGTCAGCAAACAAATAACCCTGAAAGTATTTCAAATATCTGACCAATTTTAGAGTACGTATGACATCTAATGTATATAATAAAGGAAAATATGTGCATCCAAAGCATGAATAATGCATATCAATATTTTAAGAAGGGAAATAAACATGTATACAAACAGGAACAAGGGAATTGAGGAATTTAAGATTTACTTGTTACAAAATTTTAGGGTGTAGTATATATGAAAAAAAAATCTTGTAAGCATTTAAAGTATGGAATTTAAATGTCAAGATCTAAAAGAAGAAATACACTGTATACACTGTGGAACAAGAAAATGTAGGAATTTTAGATTTGATTTTTTGTTGGTCATATATTCTCTCTGTATCTCATCCACAAATATAATGACTCCATATTTAGATTATCTGACCAATTTTAGAGTATGACATCTAAATAATGAAAGCAAATTTGTTATGACATCTACTTTATGAAGAAACATCTGCTACAACACATGAATAAAGAGTAGCAGATTGATAAAATAGACATACATGATACATATCAAAACAGGAAAAGGGGTATTGAATTGGAGAAAGATGACCTAGTTCAATTTTCTACCCATTGTCAGAGCTGCCAACATTCACATATATCTAATTTAGGCAGATTTCAGCAATTATAGAGAGGGAGATAGTTATGAAATACATGTACATGCACCACAATGGGAAAGAATCTGTCCTTAATCAGGGAGATCTTCAAATTTGCTCATCAGGATGTGGAAAGATCTGTACATTTTCAGGGAGTCTCCTGCACTGGCAGAATCAGGGAGACTTGGCCGATCTGCATCGTATCTTCACGGTTTTAATACTAGGTAGTACATGTACATGTAGGTACTGTTGCTCTAGCAACTTCTTGTCTACAACGACTACCTGCTTATAATGACCATTTATTCTGTATTCCTAGGGTGGTCTTTAAATAAACAGATTTGACTGTATATCTAGTTGAGAACAATGCTAATTTTTAGAAGACAAATGGTTCATTACTGGATGATTGTAGAATGTATTACTCAATCAAGATTACTTGTTTCTAGTATACATGTAATATTTTATAAGTAATATTTTTGACTAGACTGGAAAGGGTTCATGTTAACTTCATATTTAGTTCTTTCATATTTTTCAAGTTCAGATATATAATTTGTGTTAGTTTAATAACCCCCAACCCCAGAAAAAAAAAGTATGCTAACAAATTGTAACATATTTTGTTATCAGGGAAGACTACTAAAAATTAATTAGATTGAACATTCACACGTCAAGTACATTGCAAATCATTCATGCAAACATGTTCTTAATGATTCAAAGCCAAACAGAAATACATGTAGCTTATGGCTATATACTTAAAACTGATATGGGAGATAAAAAACAAAACACAAGTTACATACATTTTAAATAATGAACTGCGCTGTCTGCGCACATCAGAATGATCTACAAAATATGCTTGCTTTGTTCTTGACAGTAAGTCATAAAACGTTGAAATATTTTTGTAGCATTGTTTTTTTGTACAGGAAATGAATTAATTTCCATAAATACAAAAGAAAATGACGCATACATTTAAGCAATCAATCATAAAGCAAACAGGGTATTTACATGTACTTCACAATAAAGTCATATGGGCTATTCCACGGAGGTATGGCCAAAATGATGAAATTTCAAATGTGTCTTTGCAAATTTTTGTTATTGTTACTTCAAAATATATAACCTGAAGTGTCAAAATCCAAAATATTGTGGTCTTTTGATAATTTTAAGGAAAATGGCGCCCTTCTGTTGCTCAAATTGGTTGTTCATCAAATTTCTGAAAAATATTATTGCCAAATATTCAAGGGCATATTATCAACTTATTTCCAAGAAAAACTTATTAATTCTGACTTTATTTGTTTGACTATGTGTCTAACTTTCTGAATGATAGTGATTTGTGGGCTTATCAGATGATTTTTTTTTTTCGACAATATTTTCCAGTACACAGGACATGTGGAATGTAACGTGAGTGACAAAAAAAGTACAATTTTCTCTCTATTTATTTTGTTAAATGAGAGTGAATGGGGCCGAACTAAATTTTCCTCCTACTACCAGGCCTAGATATCCTCCAAAAATTATAAGGTTTGTATTGACTGGGAACATCACGTATTATCAGCGTGAAAACTGTAACGTGAGTGACGATGTAACGTGAGTGACAATATTTCAAGTGCAATTTAGTACTGCTCGTTATGAAAAGTACAATTTTTTGATAAATAATCACACCCAAAAGTAGTGAATTCCTCTAAAGATCCTTAATTTAGGCTTTTAACGCGATTATTTGCAAAAAAATTAAAATTTGAATGTAATATCATGAAAACCCATGCTATAACACTGTAACGTGAGTGACGGTACATAGCCGTGTGTACATTAATATTGCTATTTATACAAACATGCAAATTTGGCCAAATAATTATACATGTAGCTAGAGGTTGTGAATTCCCCTAAATCATTAATTTAGGCTTTTAACACGATTCTTTGCAAAAGAATTAAATTTGCATGTAATATCATATAACCCCATGTTATAGCTATGGCACTTTCATTTTGTAACGTGAGTGACGTAACGTGAGTGACGGTCCATTTTTTGTTTACTGTCCGTTCTTTAAAAAATGAATGAAAGAGGCTAACTTTAAACAGTATTAATATGTTCTTGGGAAGTAATAGAAAGTTGCATCAACATAATTTGCTCTGAAGTCTTATAGTTTTAGCTTGCGTTTCATGCAAAGTTCATTGAAAATTTACAGGGGGCAAAGCGCGTAACGTGAGTGACGCTCATTAAAACCTCCTCTAAAAAAATATCGAACAAAGTGTTGAATCATTTACTACCCTTTGCATATGTGTTTGCCCTAGTGGTATGTCATGAAAACAAAATTGAGGTGACAGCTTCTTTTTAAAAAGAACTGGAGTGTGAAACATGTTGTGATTTTGGAGCAAACGTAACGTGAGTGACGTGGAATAGCCCATTTAACTTTATACTTGGAACTCTATCACTTCACGTACCTCATTGTATTTGTATTACCAATAGAAGCATGTAATATCTCTCGGTTTTTCACATTTCTGTTGCGTTATAAAGGTATGTATGATTGAAGTGTTCAGATTTGTAACTGTGTACAAAGTCAATGCAATTAGTTAAAGGGTACCTCCGGACAGAGATTTAGCTCTCTTACATCAAAGACATATCCCAAATGAACATACAAAACAAGTCTGTGATCCTGAAAGTATTTCTACATTGCTAGGGAATCATTTTTAATATCACATATCACTCATTCTGTCAGCGCAGTTCCGATAACGATACCACTTAACGATCCTCTTATTGATCGCATCTGCGATATATCGCAGCAAGCAGAGAAAATCTCGAAAATCGCTTGTGCGCGCGCTGCTGCAGCACAGTGTGTATATACGGAGCTATAAGAGAGAGAGAGACACGAGTAGCGCTATAAGGCCAAAAACAATAAATTGTTGAATTGGAGTAACGGGCAACCAAACATTAGGGTAGGTAGGTAGGTTTTTTTAATATTTTGTTCAGGATTCGCAAATTACACAAAAACACATATATAACACACAAATAACACATATCGCAATTGGAATTTTTAATTTTATTTATTTATTTTTTTTTAATCAGAAAAAACCTTTAGGGTCGGCGGTATTTTTAGGGTCGGGAGGGTTGCGAATTTGCGTTTCCCAAACCATTCAGCAACTCCTTGTGAATTAGCGACTTGGTCAGAGACCATATGCATACCCGAAATTTCCGACTTGTATAATTTCGAACATTTAGTCGAGTGCCGAACGAATAGCAAATACAAAAAAAATTGGACCAAGGTACGATTCGAACCAGGGATCTCTAGCGTATCAATCTAACTCTTTATCCACGGAGCTATTTCGGATTGCTTGATTGGTGTTGGTTTTTAAAAATATAAATATACCCTAACACTAACCCTTACCCAAACCCTAATGTACAAGCAATAGCATGTATACATATTGCATGCATGCAGAGATATGGTGCGATGCGGTGGCCGTGACTAGAGTGCGAGCACGCGCGAAACGATACTAACTATCGCATGGGCTATGCGATAAATCGCATACTACCATAATAACGTACGCGTATTGATTGAGCGGTCGTGCAAACAAAGTCGCGCGCGCGAACCAGTAAATAGCCGTGGTTCCGTAGGTCGTAGTAATTAATTGCATTGTTCTCAAATTACAGAAACATATCAGACCCCATGAGAGTATGATTGGTATTCAATTATAGTACCAAAACAACTAAGGATTGGTTTTATCATGCCCGGCGGTACCCTTTAATTGAATATCACATTGAATTTTTGCTCGTTACTTGGTCATATGACATTCATTTACCATGGAATGTTCACACATCACTGATCAGTGGACATATCAGATCACAGAAATACACATTTTGGATCAACCATTTGCTAGTTTTTGCACAGTATATGTCAAAAAAGTTACTAGATCCCTTTATTCAGATAAGAAAAACTCCGGGCGAGTTTTTCTTCCGTGTACAAAGTGAGTGCAGTGAGTTACTGAATATCACTTTGCATTTTCGCTCATTACTTGGCCATACAATGTCCATTTGACTTGAAATTTTCACACAATACCCTGTGGACATATGAGATAACAACAATATACATGTACATTGCATCAACCATTCATCACTTTTTGCACATGTCAACAAAGTTTTGTGTAAGTTTCATGAAAAATGAATAGTGAATGTTATTATGCTGATATCTTTTCACAGTAAGGAGCATCCGGTCTATGGTGACGTCAAGAAACTCGTCATGCAGGATTTCACCAAGCAACTGTGAGTAGAATCATTCAAATTTCAAGATTATTTTTTCCATTTTCGCAAAATAAATGTCTTTGCTCTTTTTCAATCACATATATATTTCTGGTTAGTTACTCTATATGTTTGAATTAAATATTTTAAAAAGCTGCATCACTTCATCACTTCGGTGATCCCTCGCATATACAGTATCCCCAAGTTGATTTCTATCCTTCGGGTTTATGTCAGGTTTATAATAGCGTACTAGGGTTGTCTATAGCTCAGTCGGTAAGAGCACTGGTCTAGCAATCCGAAGGTCTCGGGTTCAAATCCTGTTGGAATCCCATTTTTTTGGCTCATTTTCAATCACAAAATTAATGTACAATACATAATAATGTAACATAGTATACATGTATAATCAATATAAAATAACATTTATTTACAAAATATAATAATTGTATTGAAAATGAAGGGATCCACTAGAAATCTTTGTAAACCTCTATTGAACAATTAGGCCAAAAAAAAAAAATTGTTTGATTGGCGTAACGGGCAACCAAAAATTAGGGTAGGTCGGTCGGGATTTTTTTTTTTTTTTTTTTTTTTTGGTCAGCACAAATACACAAAAACACACACATAACACATCAAAATTCCAAATTCTATTGCAATTTTTTATTTTTTTAATTTAATTTTTTATTTTATTTAAAAAAAAAAAAAATTCAGAAAAAACCTCTAGGGTTGGCGTGCATTAGCGCCGGTATTTTTAGGGTCGGGCGGGTTACGCCAATCCAACAATTTATTTTTCATGGCCTTACATGCTTGTCATTGAAATGGAACATTAACAATGAAACTGAATACATAAATTGCAGAATTTAATTAATTCCATTGTTGATATGGTTGATGCTTCTTTATCAAAGTTATCATAGGTTGAGTACATAATGTTAACAATTATTATTGAAGTGAATATATAATTGAAATTTATAATGTGGAACCTCATTATGAGGACCCTGAGACCATGAACTATTAATTACCTTGTTATTTCAGATCAGGGTAACAAAAACAAAAAAACAAATTATAAAGAGCTCAGACCAGCAAAATTGTTTGTTATTAAAGGGACTTTGTCCAAATCCTCAAAATCCAGTTGGAATTCTAGCGATTCCCTCATACCTTGTTGTATTCGTATTAGCAATAAAAGCATGGGACAGGTATCTGTTTTTAAAATTTCCCTTTCGTTAAAAAGATATAAATTTACGATTGAAGTTTTCAGATGTTGAATAATCCAACGGATCGTCAAAACCGTGTACGAAGTGAGTGCAATGAGTTAGTGAACATCACTTTGCATTTTTGATCATTACTCGGCCATATAACCTCCATTTAACTTGAAATTTTCACACAGCACCTAGTGGAGATATCAGATAACAACAATATACATTGCATCAACCACTCATCACTTTTTGCACATGTCAACAAAGTTACTAGATCCCTTTAAAGTGTCTTGTTATATATCAACTGTATAAATGCAAATAAGATGAGTGAATAAAGATAATGAAAATTGTACATGATAATATTTTTTCTGTGTTAATCTTTTCAGTTTGACTGAAATGTTATAACTGTATTCTCTAATTAAAAAACAAAACATTAAGACACTTTTTAGTGTGATTGTTTCATTTTTATTTTTAACAGAACTGTGTCCCTCCCATTTCAATACATGAATTAGAAACAGAGCTGGAGTATTTCTCATCAACTAACAAGCTACATATTTTAATGTTAGACTTACATTGTATCATTAGCAAGCAATTCATAACTAATAGTGATTTTAGAAGCACCCAGCACATTTCTTGGCTTAATTTTCACACTTAAAATTCACGGAATCTATTAAACCAATTTGTATTATTCCGAAGATGCAGTGGTCATATAATCAACAGGATATTCACTTCCTAAAGAATGAAGACGCAATGATTTTTAAGTAGAGAGCTAGTTTCTGAATAATTTGTTATTGTACATGTGACGAGTGTTCATAGGTTCTGAGAAAGTCGTTACGTTTGCAATTAGGACATGTAGGGCCACTGATTTTCCGTTTCAAAAAAAGGCCTTTTCCGTTTCAGAAAATCTGGAATTCCGTTTTTACCTGCCTGAAAAACGGAAATTCCGTTTTGCCATAGACTTTGTACATGTGAAAAACTGCAAATTCCGTTTACATAGAACTCCATACAAAATTCAATGAGTAGGGTAAAATCATGATTTTCACCCACAAATCATCAAAATTTGGGGGGAATCATTAATGATTAAGGCTGAGTTGGTTCAGTCCGTCACACTGGTTCCCGACCGTCACCATCGGGTCCCGGTTTCGTTTTTTTCGGAACGGGCTCCGAAAAAAAAAAAAAAACTTTTTTTTTTTTTTTTTTTTTTTTTTTTCCGTTTTCCGTTTCAAATGGTCAATTCCGCGATTTTCCGCGATCGCGGAAAATCCGTGCCTCTAGACATGTTGATTACGTTAGCAGATCCCAGGTACGTTAATGTCTTAATTAGCCAACTAATTAATCAGCAAACTGAAGCACATAACAAGGTCAGCATTTCAGCAAATTCACATACCTTCATTGAATTTGAATAGAATTAAAAATAGTATGCCCACATCTTACTATCTACATCACTTAATTTAATGTCTATGAGGGGAAAATCACATTTATAATTTATATAAAACAAACATATGACCATGTGACTCTACAAAGTCTCTAAAACTGCACCCTCTTGCATAATTAACGGCTGCTATTTGAATGAAGCAGCCTTCCAACTTAGCCAAGATTTACTTTCAACCATGTTCAAGCCTGGTTGAATGATAAATCTTAGTTTTGATGATATCACCATAATTTAGTTTGACCTGGGAGGTGTTTCACAAAGATCCTAAGATGAACGTAACTCTAAGTTGGACTTCAAAAAGTATGGTAAGCCATGTGTAGCCTTGGAATAAAACATATTCAAAAGCAAAAATGGAAGTATTTTTGACTTTTCATAAATGTTCCATCAAGAACATGAAATCTCTTTGATAATAGAAAATATATATGATTTGAATCAACATTTTATGCCTTTTAAAATAACTTTTACAAAAATGTTTCCAAGAAACTAATGGCTTTCCATAACTTTTAGGTCCAACTTAGAGTAAGTTCAACTTAGGATCTTTGTGAAACACCCCCTGGCTGAACTTTTCTTCCCCTTTAAACTCCTAATGTGTTGCAGCATTTCTTTGTATAGCACTCTGTGTGTATGTCTCCTATGGCACTGCATAATTATACTTTAATCAAGGCTGTATTATATTTGACCCAAGACATCATTAAAGACAGGAAAAGCTTTCTTAATTTTTTAATAATAAAGGTCACCATATTTTTCTAAATTATAATGCAAGACCATTATCTTGACTCCCCCCTGACATAGAAAACAACGCCTTGGCTACTTAATCCAACATCACACAAATACAACAAAAAATTAGAGTGTCAAATCTTGAAACCATACAAGTGCTGGTTTACAATTAAAAATCATTTTCAAAATTAAGACGCCTTCATAAATTTTGTGAAAAACAACATTAATGATGGATTTGTGTGTATTTTGAGACTACATTTGGATGATGAGATTGTCAAGCAGCCAGGATTTTTTGTCAAAGTTTTTTATTCTTTCTTTCCGATAGGGTTTCCACCTCGTTGCTTGTTATATATCTTGTTTGTGAGGGAGTTGGGTAATCGAGGCCTGTGCGTTGATTACGCCCCCGCTCGCTCGCATCCTTAAGGACGGGAAGCCATTGAGAGCGGCTGTAATGAGGGGAGAGAGGCTTCGGGCCGAGATACGTCTGCCAAGTAATTAGTTTCTCTGCTTCCTGTTAACATTTTGAGGTTTGTCATTAATGGTGAAAATAGACGAGAGACAACTTTGGCCTTTAATACTTGATCATGAATACCGTTCAAGTCATTATCTTGTAGTCCCATACTTTAATGAAGAAGACGTCTGTACATATGAAGAGGCTTTGATTAGAAAGGCCAATATGATTTGTGCATGTTTTGGGAATCTAAGGAGTCATGAGTGTCTTGATGACCAAATCAGTGAACATATAAATTAACATTTCAGTGCTTGAAATTAGCACTGGTGCCGCGGGCCAAAAGATTCAAATTTTGGGCAACTAAAATTTGAGATGCCTAAAAGTTAAATTTTACTCCCCTGATTTGTTCAGTTCATTTTGTCTAACTACAGCTCAAGAAGAAAAACTTGAAATAAACTGGGTTCCAAAAGAAACTTATCACTTCTTCAGAGCGACGCTCACTAAAATCCATAGCATCAAATTGAATCATAGTTAGACACAGATAGCTATCATTCTCCTTATGAAGCATATCTGAAAAATTGCAAGGTTGCTTTTGCCAAAAAAGAGAAAAATGCGATGGAATCGCTACAGGTCATTTTACAAAAATCACAGAAACTGCTCGCTGCGAACCTCCACGAAAGGCTGTCTATTCAGAACTTTCAATAGCTATTCATTCAACATCAAAGGCAGGTTATGTAACCACCAGGCTGGCTATTGTCCGTACCGAGCTCCGTGCCCGGAAGGCGAGCAGTTTCTGTGATTTCTGAAAAATTACCTCTTGCGATTTCACCTTATTTTATTCTTTGTTGACTAAATCAAACATAATTTTGTTTAGATGTGCATGCTGAGGAATATTATAGCTAATCTATGCCCAATTATGATTCATTTGTATGCTTCAGATTTTAATGTGTGTCGCTCTGAAGAAGTGATAAGTTTCTTTTGGAACCCAGTTTAGTAAAATAATTCATTTTCTGTTGTAGTATTTTAACACATAAATATTGTTGAATTGCATGCAGATCTAGATATTTATGAGTTTTAGACAAGATTATTTTACTTGGGAAAGAGACAAGATAATTGAAATTTAATCTTTGATATGATTGGTGCATTATGATGATGATGATGATCCACAGCATTTGAAAAGAAATGTTTTTAGGCCTGCTTTGTTTTTAGGCCTGTATTATGCACCACACTTCCAGCAAAAAATGTGCCTCAGGCCAATTCATGCAATATTGTATCATTTTTCGCTCCTGGAAACGGGGAAACAATTTATAATAGGCCCCGAAGAAGAATGTTTTAAATAAATTCTTTGACATTTTGTGGCCCAAAAGGATCAGTTGTGGTGGCCTCAGTTCAGTAATAAATGTACATCTATGTGTCCATTGCATACATAACGATGTACATTGTAAATTATTTACTACAATCACTTTTTTACAGACATGTTCTCCATTGACCCCAGCATTTATAGGTACGATTTACGGTCATAGGATACAATGCAAACAGCACGCATTGTGTGCGCCATCCTTGAGAAGATCCTTCACATTCATCTCCTATCAGGTCCCCATTTAGACACCTGGGAATAGAGCAGCACTTGTGGATACATACTTGTCTTGCTGAAGGAGGTTACTTTGAACTCAGTATCTCACGATTGGAAAGCGCGCGCTCTACCAATCTTGCCACACCACATCCTTTAATACGGGAGCAGTCCTGAACAGGTTAACACAAATGAGAGAAAGTTTAGATCTTTCAGATGCAGGAGATAACAATCAGCACTTATTCTTTGGTCAGGATGTTTTACATTAATTTTTCTCACCTCATATTTTTTTAAGGACTCGCTACTATGCTTTTCAGACCAACGAATGCTAACCCTTATCGGTGTGACCCCGAAGAAATAGCGAAAGATTTCTCACTTTCCTTGATTCGATCATAAAATAGTCTCGCTAGTATGCTTTTCAGACCAACTCTATTGGTGTGACACAGAAGAAATAGCAAAAGAGGGCTATCAAATTGTGCTGGCCCTAAATCAGAATTGAGTGGCCGAAAAGAAAACAAATATACAAACAATTATGTGTAATTTTACCAGTAGGGGAAGTAAATATATGACATTGAAGAATTTGTGTAGCCCGAAACTCATTTTTATTGTCTCCAGGGGGGTGTTTCACAAAGATTCCAAGTTGAACTTAACTCTAAGTTGGACTTAGAAACTATGGAAAGCCGTTAGTTTCTTTAAAACAATTTTTTTAAGAATAAATAAATATATCTAAAATGCATGAAATGTTGATTCAAATCATTGATATTTTATATTTATCAAGGGGATTTCATGTTTTTGATGTAACATTTATGAAAAGTCTAAAATACTTGCATTTTTGCTTTTGAATATTTTTTATTCCAAGGCTACACAGGGCTTTCCATAATTTTTAAGTCCAACTTAGAGCTACAATGTAAGTTCAACTTAGGATCTTTGTGAAACACCCCCCTGGTCAGCAGGCCTGGGCTAATTTTTAGCCCTGATCTAATATGGCATTTCTCTGGACGTGTCCCACTATTTATTTATTTATCATTTATTTATTATTATATTCCTGCATGTCTCATACATAAAATAAACATGTCATAAAGTCGAAATAGTAACACACATAGAGGTCTGGCAATATAAGCTGGAAGCTTGAAGTTTTGCGATACCTAATATAATCGAAGTTGTACATACATGTACATGTATTCATAATGATACAGTCAACATAGATTAATACAAACAAGAAAAGAAAAATAGAATAGAATACATTATTTACAACAGATAAAGATGAGAGTAAAGTCTATACAGTACGTTCTATAAATTCTGTTAGTGTGAAAGGGATATTTAAAAGTCACGTTTTCAGCCTCTTGGTTATCCCAGTAGCGTTATTCCCAGTTATTCTCGCATCTTCTGCACGTGTGTTTATCATACCTTTCGATCTGTTGCATTTTCGCTTTTTTTCTTCATTTTTTATAATCAAAGGAATGAACTGGATGGTTCTTTAGAATAAAAAGGAATCAAATTTGCACGTTTCTTCGATCAATTTTAATGATTATTTTTTTCCTCCTCATTTTGTGTTTTAATAGCTTGCTAGCTCTTGGTTTATATATCGTCGTTAGCTTCATTCTCGACTCGTGCCATCTGCATGTGTTTATCAAATCTTTTGATCTGTGGCAGGCTTCCCTCCTTGGATATGAAATCAGAAGTCAGTGGAATTAAGTGCATGGCATCAAACTTGTTTTTAATTTGATTAATTTTTAATACCAATTTATTTCCCATTTTAATTTGAGTCTTGTTAGTTTCAGAATTTGTTTTTAGTGATAAATAAATTACATCCATGGGGTTACTTAAGAAGTGGTTTATGCCCGGAAATGACTGAAGATGTTTTAATAAATTACTATTGCAGGGCTCAAAATTAATGCTGCCCACACTAAATGATCTACTGCCAAATTATACTTACCTGACCTAGCAATTCAAATTAACAGATTCTTTGTTTGGGTTTCTTTGATTGGGCCTACCCTGATTTCTTGTTTGAGACCAACAAAATGTTGATCAGTCTCGAGTTTACATAAGTGGCCATTGGGGCCACCATTTATCTAATTTATCTAAAATAACAGAATTAATTTGTGCAAGTATTCCATTTCAAGAGGTTAATTTCTAGCATTGCTTTTAATATCGATTTGAGGATGCGATAAGTGAGTGATTAATGATGTATGTTGAAAATTACTGTATACCATCTGTGCATTTCTCCAGACTGGTAGGAACCAAGAAGTACAATGTAGAAGAAGATGGCTAATTGTCAAGCTTGCCTGTCATAAACAAAATAAAGCACTTTGAGATAGAGCTGAGTCAAATCGAATGGCTATTCGATATCCGACCGTGAAGGTCGGATACCGAATACAAATTTTCGGATACGAATATCCGAATTTTTTTTTTTTTTTTTTTTATTTTTTTTCCTGTTTAATTTTGTAATCCCCATTCGATAGATTCGATCAGAAAATGGCACATTGAACCCTGCTTATCTATTGCTAAAGTTAAAAGTTAAGGTATTTTAACATAAATTACAAATAAACAAAACAAATAATAAACCAAAGCCTTGGTAAGAGGATTGTATAGTGAGTGCCAAATTTAGAAGAATCTATGATGAGATATCAAAGTATTTCATCTTGACAGCAGATTGTACACTAACATCACACTGTACTGCCGATTCTAATTGAAAAAAAACGGACAGAATATTTATTAAAAAAAATTATGAAAAAAATAAAATAAAAAAAATATATATATTTTATTTTTTTAATTTTTAAATTTTTTTTTTCGAATATTCGATATCCGACCGTTTTTACACGACTCATATTCGAAATGCAAAATATCCGGTTTGACTCAGCTCTACTTTGAAATGTATTTTACATCGAACTAGAAATAATTTAGCAGTGTTCTTTATATGATTCTCCATGACTATTTTTGTTATGGAAGGAAGACAGACTGTAAAGACAAGCTAGGAAAAAGTGCTCTAATGTTGTATTTCTAAATAGTCTGAAATTTTCATTCTACCTGAAAATCATGCAATACCATAAATCTCACTACATGGTGTCTAAAAAAAAAAAATTGGGGCCAAAAAGTGGGATGCGTCTTGTACTAAGGTGCGTCCTATACACGGAGATTTACGGTAACTAAAGGATTGAATATGTATTTGTGATGGCAAATCTTCAAGTTTGCCTGTATTGATGAAAACAAATAAAGCACCTGGAAATTTGTTTTGCAATTTATGGAGGCTCTTTCTCTTATTTTGTTTTTCATGAGAAAGAAGCGGGTCTGATTTTGTTTTTCATGAGGAGGAAGCGGGGAATAAATCCAGATGCCTGCATTATCGTTATTTGCTCTTTTACTATTTTTCATGTTAACTGAATCCGCCCAGAGCCCCAATAATTTTCTCTCTCTTTATTTTTTCATTAGGAATTATTAGAGTTGAAGATAAATCTAGATTATATGAAAAAAACATCCTTCATTGTATTTTTTATAAAATAATAATCTCACATATCCATGCCATCTGTCACAAGTACACAACAAGTATGACCATGCAGTGGCGTAGATAGGGTTACATCATTTAACCCGTTGTGTACAGGAACCGGGTGGGCTACATGTATGTACAAAATCTATGAGGATTTCATAATCTTGAAGGGAACGGATTAATGGGTATGCTACTTAATGTGTGTGGGAGGAAGGTAAGCTCTCTGCATTTCTTTATTTTCATCCTTTTAATGTGTTTTTTTTTGTTCTTCTTCATTTATTGAACCTTCTGAAGTTTTAGTTGACAGCAGGGGGGGTGTTTCGCAAAGATCCTAAGTTGAACTTGACTCTACATTGTAAGTTGGACTTAAACATGGAAAGTCATTTGTTGCCTTGGAATAAAATATATTCAAAAGCAAAAGTTCAAGTCTTTTAGACTTTTCATAATTTTACATCAAGAACATGAAACCCCCTTGATAATACAACAAATATGAATGGTTTGAATCAACATTTTATGCCTTTTAAAAGATATTTTACAAAATTATCAAAAACATCAGGCTCTCGATTTTGTGTAATATCACTGCATAGATCGTTCGTCGGTACGTAGAGGCACTCGCATTGAGCAGTTTGAATCCAGGACTCTACGTACCGACGAACGATCTATGCAGTGATATTACTCAGAATCGAGAGCCTAAGGTACATGTAGGTTATTTTCAGGGTCATATTGAAGAGAATATTCCTCTCTCGTCACCTTCGAACTTTTATTGCAATTTGATTGTTTAAAGCTGTTTATTTTATGATAGAAGAAGTTGGGAAACTTTAAACGCGTTTTTCTCGAAATCTCGTTATAGCGCAGAATCAAACATTCGCCGGTACATGATATCACCGACGAATTGTTTGTGGGCAATTCCAAGCAAACATTGACATAACCGCTGATTGTTCAAATTCGTTGTACCATAACAAATTTGGTATCAAATGAAAGCTAAGAGATTGAACTTTCCAGAAATGCATTTTGTTTAAAAATTTTGTTATTGTAAACTATTATTTTATTGTAATTATATAGCATAAATTAATTTTGAATTATTTTCACAAAACATTCTTGTAAATATTAAGCATAAAAGAACTGCGAAAAAGAGTTTTCATAAAATTTCAGTGTTGATAGGATCATTGCTTCAATTTTTCAGATAAATATCAATTTCGTAATTTTCGCTCTTCGTTCCGCTTCAGTGACTGTCTCATTTACAGTCATCAATATGTCACGGCGTTACACTAAAAACAGATATTTTTAATATTTCTGGAAAAATATGAATGGGAATGAAATTATTTTTTGTTTCCTGTGTATTAGCCCATAGGGCTATAATATGGATGCTGAATAGCAGCATTATCTTTTACCACTGATTAATCTAATCAATATCAATTTGGTCACGGCGTTACGTTTTGTGAAAAGCCGTGACGCTACCTCCTGGATCTCCATTGACATAATACAGTAGACATAATCAAATAATGTAAGATATTTTGTTTAGGTATGCTCCGGCATTGCTCATGCTATAATTATATTAATAGGGTCAGTTGATAATGTTTCCATCTCAAAGTTACCCGAGTCTGTCTGTATGTGCATCTGTACATCAGTGTTCTTTTTTTTGCAATATCTCAAGAATCGTTGGATGGATTTTGTTCAAACTTTGTACAATCCATGTATTCAGAGGTGCGGATTATTGGATATGATTTTGGTCCATGAGGTCAAAGGTCAAAGGTCACAGCTAATAAATATTTATATTATTCTCAAGATAGTTTGAGAATCCTTGAAGGATAACATGATAATAATACTGGTATGCGTCCAGTGAAGTATATGACCTGATTAGGGAATGGGGTCATGGGAGGTCAAAGGTCAACGGGTCAAAATATTGTTGTTGTTTTTTGTTCTCACAATTAAGTTCCAGAATCAATGTTAGAAAGAGTACTGTACTAAAAGAAAATTTTCTGAAAATGTTTGGGGCACAGGTCAAAGGTCACTCGGATAATTACCAATTCAAACACAAACATTTACTAACACTGAAAGCATGTTACATGAAACAAATCACTTGCAAATATGCACTGTGCAGACAGAAAATTAAACATTTGTATGTTATTTTGAGAAACAAGGTCAAAGGTCAGATGTCAAAGGTCTCATATTTCATTGTTACATTTAAGTATGTATTTTGGTTTTAATATTTGATGGTTCCATGAATTACATTTGTAACTTCTGAAATAGATAAGAATTTCAGTTATGTCCTAAAATATTTTTTGATCAATAGAGGGCGCTATGCTGCAAATTTGTGTCAAGCGGACGATCATTTAATAGCATCTTGGTTATATCACCCATTCATCTAGTTCTTTATTGATTCTGGATCACTACATTAAAATTATATCATATTATTCATCTCTTTAATATATCTCCCATATAACATGTACAATTCAGAGGTCATGGCGTTACAGTCACGGCGTTACAATGCACATATACATTTATGATATATTTACTATGAGCATTGGATTTTTTCTACATTTTTATTTGGATGTTCTAGCTTGATGTCTAGTACAAAGAATCAATGTGACAAAATTACAAAATGTTCCTGTAGTTCACAGAGTTTACTTAATTTCTTACAATTTTCTCCCATATATATAACATGTACAATTCAGAGGTCACGGCGTTACAGTCACGGCGTTACAATGCACATATACATTTATGATATATTTACTATGAGCATTGGATTTTTTCTACATTTTTATTTGGATGTTCTAGCTTGATGTCTAGTACAAAGAATCAATGTGACAAAATTGCAAAATGTTCCTGTAGTTCACAGAGTTTACTTATTAAGAAACCCATGTCTTTTTGCCGTCACGGC
>JBAMJV010013314.1:0-33001 GCA_037951105.1 Echinarachnius parma
TTTTTTCCTTCCTGTGAGTAAGTGAGCAGTTGCATTCTGTACAGCTTGAAGTCTTCTTATTGACGCGTCTGGAAGACCAGCAAGAAGGCTGTTGGGTCCAGATTACCATGGATCATTGAAATCAAATGAAGGATCAAGGCCCATATTCATAAAAAAACAGCACAAGCTATGTTCGATTCTTAATTTATTTGTCTAGGAATGGGCTAATTATGACGAGATTGGTTAATTCCAGGGTTACACTCATCAGGTCTTCTTCTCCACGTCCCACGGACACGACTCCAGAAGTATGGTGATCGTGCCTTCTCTTCAGTTGCTCCACGCCTCTGGAACTCCCTCTCTCTTGTGCTTCGCAAAATTGACAAACTTGAAGGTTTCAAAGCAGGCCTAAAAACATTTCTTTTCAAGCAATATGTGCAGTAAATTGAGTTTTTTTGAGGAGCAGGCGCCTTTGAATGTTTGAACAGATAAATGGCGCCATACAAGTGCTGTTGATCATCAGCATCATCATCATCATCATCATCATCAAGTTCCATATGCAGATATGGGGTTAATTGAGTAGGAAATAAGCCCGGATAAACATCGAAAATTGTATGCTTCTTACTTAGCTCTGAAACGATTTGCAATCGAACTTAAAGCTAGTGCAGTATTATGAATATGGTCACAGGGCTTCAAATTGCATTATTGAATAACTTGATTAACTAGCCCTATATCATCTAAATTCGACTTAGAATGGAACTAAGCTAGTGCAATTTTATGCGACCCAGGGCTTAAAATTTTATTATTTAAAGGATATTTTTGTACTTACGGTATGTGTAGTTGGACTTGGATGGACTTGCCATAGTTGTTGAGGTTAAAATCGATGTCATTAGAACAAGAGAAGTTATCACCGGGTGATTCAGAGCCATCGCAACCATCTCAATAACTCAGATGATTTTTTGCGTAACTTAGCACTTAGTTGTAGAATATTTTAAGTATGTAGAACGACGATGCTCCTCCGTGGAAGGATGGCGAAGAACTAAAACAAGATTTTATCAAATCAAACTGATCATGCCCGATCCTTTGACAAAAGTAGTGAAGCCTGGGAATCGCATGTCAGATTAAAGACTTAGCCCTGGTGTTTGATTGCAAAGATTTATTAATCATTCCCATTAAAAGTACGTATATTCTTGTTATGAAAGTTTTCTTCGTATCCAAGCCTCTAAACCTTTAAATATTCATAACATAATTAATTTATCAGGCGATGCATGAGCCTGTGACATTTCAATAGTTAATGTACTAACATAAAGACAATAACAAACTTGAAATGCCATTCACTCTCAAAGGCACGTTAACCCTCAAATAACCGGGTGATAACAAAATAATGTATATTTATTCACCCACGCAGTGACCGTGGCAATAGACGTGGCATTTCTAATTTCTTGTTAAAACTAAATTCAAGTTTCGGCACCCATCAAAATTTAGATCTCGTTTAGCATTTTGAAGTTTGCGATGATTAATTTGTTTCACTTTCCAAGTGCATTAAAAATCGTTTGTCACGGAAACACGATTTTTAAAATGCACATCAATAGTAAATTGTACTTACTTATTCATGATACATGTATAACGTTTTACTAAAATAATAAAAGGTTTTTTTCTTCTTTGGTTATTGAGTTGCAGTGAACCACTTGATTGACATTCCCGTAAAAACTCTGGTGGGCTATTGTTCACATTTGCATTTTAAAATTTTTAAAGGAGAATTCCGGACGAGTTAAAACAAAATACAGTATATTGGAAATAAATCTAGGGATGTGCTTGAATATTTTCAGGATTTGACTCTCTTTGGTTGATTTCTAAGAGATTTTTCTAATGTCATTAACTCTGAGGAAATAATTAAATTTACTGCACACAATCATGAGACCCTTACGTAGCACCCTCACTTTGCTCAATTTCTTGAGTAGGCTTGAATCCGGTGCCACTGCATTGTGATCACTGCATGTGTCATTCATAATAGCCGGTCATGCAGAGCCAGCAAATTCAATAACCACGTTTACAGGACTTTGTGTCTATTCAAATTCCAATGAAAGCCAAACGTGTTACAATTTCGGGCAGGCAAGTATTTTCAAACGGTTCAACAATGCAGTAATGCTCAAAGGCACGGTTGAGTGGCGCATATCGTGGACTAAACTATTCATGATCGAGCATTGTATTGGTCCGATCAAAAGAACACATTCGCTGCAGTGTAAAAACATAGATAGGCGCATAGTGAGGGTCGCACGTCACAAATTGATGCATTGTGGGATAGAACAAGCTCGCTCGCGAATTTGTGTCATTAGAATTTCAAAGCCAATTATAAGAACCCACAATCATACTTTATTTATACAAAATTGTGTTTATTGACCTAGAATATCTGTCTTTCAATCATTAAAAGCTTGAAATCGTGTGGAAGTCCACTTTAAAGGGATCTAGTAACTTTGTTGACATGTGCAAAAAGTGATGAATGGTTGATTAAATGTATATTGTTGTTATCTCATATGTCCACAGGGTACTGTGTGAAAATTTCAAGTCAAATGGACATTGTATGGCCAAGTAATGAGCGAAAATGCAAAGTGATATTCAGTAACTCACTGCACTCACTTTGTACACAGAAGAAAAACTCGCCCGGAGTTTTTCTTATCTGAATACTTCAATCATACATATCTTTGTAACGAAAGGGAAATTTGAAAAACCGAAACCTGTCCCGTGATTTTATTGTTAATACGAATACAACAAGATATAAGGGAACCGCTAGAATTAGAATTTTATTTTGAGGATTTGGACAATGTTACTAAGTCCCTTTAAGTAGTATATTTATTCCGTACTGGATTTTGCCACTCCCATTGTGGATCCCATTAGATCCCGTTGGCAATGGGATAACACATTTTGCGACCGAATTTTGATACGTTGACAAGAATGTATTTATTTTTATTTTTTTATTCTTTTTAAAAAGTCTGTATTTGTATTTCATTTATATTGATTCGCATTGTATTTGTTTGTATTCAAAATTGTACATTGTGTTCTTTTGAATGGTATGCAGGGCCCCTTGGAAGACCGGTTGTTTAACTGAAATGGCCACCCTGTTGAAATCAAACGTAAATAAATAAATAAGTAAGCCACATAGTAAGCCACATCTTCCTACTGGAAACTGTTCAGATGATTTGAATACGTTTAAGTATCCCTGATAACTCATATAAGAAAGATTGTATGGATATATTTTCTGTATTTTTTTATATCTAGACATGTTGAAAGGGAACAAACGTGTGTGTCTCAAACGTGAATCATACGCAGTATAAGGAGTATCTTATATTTGCAAGTGTTTTTCTTGTCTATTATAATTATACTTGCCAGGTGAGGTGTAGTTTCACTCGTTGCTTTTTTGTGTGCTTTAGATCTTGCAGTTTTCTTTAAATGTAATTTTCAGTTGTGCCATTAATCTATTTTTGTTTCAAATTCAATGGAAATAAAAATAAACCATGCAGTCTATCAAAACATTGACAGAAACCGACAGAAAAGACCTGTCCAGTTTGTCCTTGAGTAATGCACCAGTTTCGATGCGAACGTTGCCTGATCATTGTTGATGGTTTAGTATACACTTGAAACTTTTATATAGTTCGTACAGGAGGCGGGGTTGGGGCTGCAGCACCCCGGGAGTTTTGAATACTGTCATAATATGCAGGGGAAAAACACCTCAAATTCGGGCAAATCATGTCATATTCGGGCAAAGCCCTATCATATTCGAGCAAAACCATATCATATTCGGGCAAAACCATGTCATATTCGGGCAAAGTCATGTCATATTTGGGCAAAACCATGTCACATTCGGGCAGTCATGTCATATTTGGGCAAACTCATGTCATATTCAGGCAAATTCATGTTGCATTTGGGCCAGTCATGTCGTTTGGGGGCAAAACTGCCTCATGATCGGCCAAAATGTGTTATTTGTAATTGAACTATACAAATATATCATTTCGGGCATTAAAGACGCGTCGCAAAAACCCTTTTTTACTTCTTTTTTTTTTTTTGCTTTTTAAATATTTGGGCAAAAGATCTCAGCCCCCTGATAAAAAAAAAAAGTGTGCCCCTACGCTCATGTGGGGGAAAAAACATGTAACTGTTGTCTCGTACAGTATCATGATTGTCGTCCTGTACTACTATACGGTACACGATATACAAATTAGTATATCCTACATAAACCTGCCACAAGAACTTGATCCCTATTTTTTTCAAGAGTTGTGTTTATTTTATCTTAGCATCTGGACTTATACATATCCGGTTTATACTACAATAACAAACAAAATCACAAACAATCAAAGTAGAAGTGTTTCCGTTAGGTGCAATCGTATTTCGCAATTGTGTTTATTCTTTTATGTGGTTTATATCATATCAGTCATGAATACCGTTCGCCCACATATAACCTGTTATGGGGCTGTCACACGTTCACGGTGCCAACACGGATTGAAGATCCCTTTTTGTCTCCTTTTTTTAAATTTATTTTTATTTTGTATTAATTTATTTTGGGGGGGAGGGGGCGGGTGTAATTGTCCCCATGTCCTACCTGCAGCCCCGAAGATGTCAGTTCTTAGGGACTCTCGGTAACTGAGTTCAGTGGAGGGGGGCATGCACACTTTTCGGGGGGCACACCTTATATTATTCTTTTCTTTTTTTCACAGATTTTCCTCCTCATGTTTTGTTATATTGTTTTTGTGTTTTGTATTTTATTCTTAGGGGCTCAAGCCCCCCCCCCCCCCCCCCCCCCGTTCTAAGGACATTAGGGGCGACGGGGAGGGTCAGGCCCCCACACACTACACAATCAGACTAACAACTGCGTATCTGAACTAAAGCAAGGCGTGAATATCAATTTGAGTGAAGTATAGTTCAGATCTGTAATCGTCCGTCGGGTTGGATCGTGTGGTCAGCGGTATTTGGAGAGTAGAGACGAAGGGACTAGCTCTCTCTGGGTTGGTGGATCCTTGTTCAGGTGCAGCATATATTTAATACAAATCCACGCCTGCATATAGATCGGCCTTTTTAGGGTTAAGCAACATAATAGCATATCCTGAAGACCTGAAACTGAATCCTCGTCGTCGTGTCGCCTCAATTGACAAAGCACAAGAACCTTTCCATTTATTGCGTTTACTTCCGCCATAATTAAAACGCTTATAGATTAATATATATCTTTATTAATTAGTAGCTGAGGGGGAAGGGGTGAAAAATCCACCCCCTCTAGAAACCAATACCCACACAGTTCTAGTGTAGTATGCCCTTCTCGGGGAGGACGGGGGGGGGGTAAATATTCTAGGTCCTCTTAAAAAAAAACTCAAGTATACAATAAAGTGGTTTTATTGCTCTCTATGTGATTTAGTCTTTTACCCTGATTCATGATTCGTTATTCCTATGATTGTTTTTCGTAAAAAATCATAGATTTATAAATTAAGCAAATTAATTATTTTAAAACAAGATACCTGATATATTAGCAAGGTTATGTTTACGGTCTCATGGTCCTTGTTAAAGTGATGTTCCACTGTACCTTAAAGAAACCAAAGTCATAATGATCATAACTGAGAAATTGCGTGACTTCAAAATGGGAATCCCTTCCATTTTTGCCACCCCCTCCTTTTGTCCGATTGTCTGCGGCTACATCATTCATGATATGCTTTCCGAAAGTAAAAGTGCTCATTAAGAAGAAATATGACACTAGCTGGATAAAGCAAAGTGGTGTGATGAGTAGTTTTGAGTACAACGCAGTTATAGATGACTACATGTTGAATACCAATGATGCAATATGGGCCTGGAGTGGAATTTTGTGTAACATAGATATCAAGCGCCATTGTGTTAGTTTCTTAAAAAGAAAAGGCATCCAGTTTCCAGTGCTCACAGTCATTATTAGCCATTAAAATCATGTCTTCTGTAACTACCATGGCAACCTGTTCACCTAGAAACCTGTGTTTCATCCCCCTCATGAAGCCGCAGTATAAATAATTGACTTTTTGCAAGAAGGGAGTTCGTAGTTAGCCCATGGAGCGACGGACGTAATCGGGTTTTCGGAAGATTATACTAAATTTGAGGCTTTACGCGTACGTTTACGGCACAGCCTGTGACGCACGCATTTAAGGTACAGGAGCTCTATGCAGAATTTCCGCGTGTGTGCGTGAATTCTCCTTGTGTTTCGTTACGTTTGAAAGACCTGACAAAAAAAGACTCACCCTAATCCTAAAATATTTCAAATTGAATGAATATAACCATTCATTTTAATTTTCAAACTTAAAGCAGGCTAAATAATTTTTGTAAGAATAAAAATATTATGTATATGAGATGTCCATTATGATTAATTCAGGAAAACATTTATGACTTCTAGCCAAATTTCCCGTGAAAACACGTTTCAAATGCCGAAAGGGTGGGTAGCGTCGCGTCGCGTTGCGTTGACTGGAACGCGACCATTCGTCCAATGCCCCCCCCCCCCCGGTTTTGCCGAAAGGGTGCGTTGGGGGCGTCGCGTCGCGTCGCGTTGACTGGAACGCGACCATTCGTCCAAAGCCCCCCCCCCCCCCCCCCCTCGGTTTTGCCGAAAGGGTGCGTTGGAAGCACTGATTTCCCATTGACAAAAAAAATCATGCGATTAGGCATATCTCAGCCAATTCTTAACATATTTAATTGATTTTGGGTGTTTGGACATTATTTTGTATGCTCTTTCGGTCAATGAAGTTCAAATTTGAAAAAAAAAATTTGTATGACGTCATATCTTGTGTACTCAAGATTAAATTAATTTGTGTGTAATCGAAACTTGAAATGACACAAACCCGAATGATGGTGTTCAGACCAGTGGCGTACCCAGGATTTTTTCAGGGTGGGGAGGGGGGAATGTCGTCTGACAAATTTATCTAAGCAGGGGGGCGGGGTGGCCGTATACATTTTTTGAAGCCGGAGACCAAGTACAATTACAATTTTCGAGGGCTTAAATGTGGTCTCGAGACCAGCTACAAATTGTAAAGAAGGGGTTCAAAAAGAGTCATTATTTGGTCAAAAAGGGGAGGGGGGTGTTGAACCCCCCCCCCCCCCCCCCCCCAAATCCCCTCCCCTGGGTACGCCAATGGATCAGACTCAAATGAATTAACTCCGAAGGTAAACTATTCCAAGTCTTAGATGTAGAATCTTTAGTAAATGTGTATTTTGATTTTAAAAAATAGGCCCTTCATACGTTTTATATACTTTCAGGTACACAATCGAACACACATGACTCGCAACTGAGCTTCATTATACAACGCAAGGCGGTTGTACAAACCCATTTCCTTGAATGCGCAAAACGCGGTAAACTATATATAGAGCGTGGGAATCGGACATCATAATATTTTACAAACGCAATAATAATGCTTCATAATTATATCGACTACACTACATCCGAAGCACGCACGCCTTACGCATCGGTTCAATCAATCAACCATGCGCTATAAAATCCCATCTTCTGGAAAAGTCGGTCTCTCATAGGATAACACGTGTTTCGTCGTGGTGGCGAAACAAAAACTCAGAGATTGAAATGGCGCAATTTACGGACGCGTCTTTGATGTACACATCTTTGTATGCATACTAAACGCGTACATTCGGAATAAGCCCCCCCCCCCCCCCCCCCGTATGTGCCATTTGGTAGCGTTATCTGAGCTGACGCACCTTAACGATCCCAACACACCCTTTCGGCAAAACCGGGGGGGGGGGGGGCTTTGGACGAATGGTCGCGTTCCATTCAACGCGACGCGACGCGACGCTACCCACCCTTTCGGCATAAGCCTTTCAAATGTGACAATAATTGCACGAAGGTCTATGGGACAACGGGCAATATCGATGTTTTTGGTACAGTGAATTTTCGTCTCAGAAATTGGCGCATGCGCAGTTTGTAACTACGAACTCCCTTATTATTGGACTACTTTAGATCCCTCAAATACACAAGACTTGCAAGCCATCATGTTTCGTGCATAACGACGGGGCGCGTGCAGCCTGGACGTGTGTTAACAAATTACACTGCAATGACTGCACCATGTGAGCAATGAACTGCGATGCACACGATTTGAACGCTACGTTATACACGCTAGTATACCATACGTATCATTTATTGCAGGGTGAGTACCCAGTTACTGTTTACTGCACAAAACATCTAGCCTTCTATCACACGGACTAAATGTGATCCTAGCTATTGTTATTTGTCTTTTGGCTTTTTGCTGACCTTGCTGATAACCAGAGACTGAGTGATTTGTATCCTTTTGTCCTGACACAGCGTCAGCATGTCCAATCGATCAAAGTCAAATAAGTCTGGGCCTGGTAAGCCCAGGCAGAATGTGCCTGTGGTGGGAGTTGCTGATACTGAGTATGATGGATCGCCTGAACTCACTCTAGTTGATCTACATAATAACCTTTCTGACTTATCAAATAAGATTTGTGGCAAACTTGACAACTTGTCTGAGGAAGTCCGATCCATGAGCAAGAAGATTGAGGATCTAGAGGGTGCATTTGAGTTCAATTCGGATAAAATCAGCAAAATTGAAATGCACGACCTCCCTGGCTTAGAGAAATGCACCAAAGACCTGATATCTCAGCTGGACAACAAGATCACCCTCATGGAAATCTACAACCGCAAAAACAATCTTCTTTTCTATGGCATTACGGAGAGTCGGGATGAGGATGTTTTCGACGTTCTGCGGAAGGCCTTTGTCACGCTAGGCCTTGATGAAAGACGTGCAGCTGGAATCTCCCTAATCAACGCCCACAGATTACCACGTCGCAGTCCAAATGGTGAAGCTCGAGGGCCATCCCAGTCCAAGGGGTCCCCACCTTCTCCCATCATTGCCAAATTTGTCACCATGCCAGACCGTGATGCTGTGCTCAACGCTTCCGAGCTGCGCGTGAGAGCTTCAGCCACCAAACCCGGCCCTCCTCCTCACAGGATCTCGGTGAGGACTGATCTGCCTCCTGCCATCAAGGTGCGTCGCGATATCCTAGCTACAGAAGCTTTCAAGCTCTGCAGGGAAAGAGGTGTGTCCACCAAGATTGTCCTCCAAGGGGTAAAGCTTGTTCTCAAATGGAAAGAGAAAGGCTCTACACGTTGGAATGCTCAAGACTAGAGCCTCTGCCTTTGTTCTGGAACATTTTCGAACACTGCGTGTTGTTCCCGTGTTCATGGACTAGATCTAACTTTAAACTTTGCAATTTGCATTGACAGTTCAGTAATTAACTATTCTTTCTGCATGCTAGGCTACATGTTTTTTTTCTGGCATTTATAACCATGATTTTTTTTTAAAGGGTTTTAGCCAGTTCCAAGTGGTGGTCAGACCGCCTGAGATATTTTTACATCAGTAAAAATAATCTGTCTTCTGGTGTTAATATGTTGATAATTAGTATTTGCACTGTCACACTGCTATGTGACCATGTGTACATGTACATTTATATGTGTTTCCTGTTATACTGTTTCATATGTATTTGTTTCCATGGCAACACCATTTATACCCTTTGTTTACACTCAAGGGTATATGAAAAATTGATACATTTTCACTTGCAATCCCTCATGATGAATTGATGATAGTGAATAATCAATCTTTCTTATGTCTGTGGATAGATTGAATGCAATGTACTATTGCAATTTATGTAATTGTCATATTGATCCATTGGCCTGGAATGCATATTACTCCTCTTGTATCTCATGCTCTGTCAATATTTTACCTTTTACTCACCTTGATGAGGCAAACTTTCAATTTATACTAAATGATATGAAACTAAATAGTGCCAGTCAGGATAGATTAGAATACCTGCACTTTGATGGTTTTGCAGTTGAGGAAAACCTATTTGGTAATAGGGGTCTTGATCCTGATGCAATTTTTTTCAAAATTGTTCTAATTTGCAATCCAAGTATTATGATATTGATGAATTTGTTTGTAAGTTCAAGGATGTAAATTCTCGTGAAGCTCATTTTTCTTCTATACACTTTAATTCAAGGAGTGTTCATAAGAATTTTGATCAAATTTCCAATTTCTTAAACTTGATTGAATTTGATTTTGATGTTATAGGCTTATCTGAGACTTGGCTGAGAGATGCTGACAAACTGCCTAATATGCCAGGTTATAACTCTGTGTGTTTGAATAGATACGATAGATTATGTTGTGGGGTTGGTTTATATGTAAAGGACTCCTACACTTATTTTGAGAGACCTGATTTGGTAAATGGTGATGCTTTGTACGAATCTATTTTTATTGAAATTTGTCAGTCTGTAGGGAATAATATTGTTGTTGGTGTCGTGTATAAGCCTCCCAGTACAAATTTGCGTAATTTCAATGAGGCCTTTGACTTAAAGATTTCCCCGTTGTTGAAAGAAAATAAATTGATATATATTATGGGTGATTTTAATATTGATTTATTGAAATATAGCATCGATAATGATGTAACTGACTTTGTTAATACTCTATTTAGTAATTACTGCCTACCTCTTATAACAAGGCCTACACGCATTACTAACGCAACTACTTCTATGTTGGATAATATTATTACGAACCAGTTTAATAAGCCTGTTCAAAGTGGACAGTTTTATTGTGATATTACTGATCACTTACCTGTATTTCAGCTAACTGAATTCAATAATCAAAGCAAAGATGGTAGAGTAAAAACTGATGTTTATGTGAGAAGTGTAAATAAAGAAAGTATTGATGCACTGAAGAAAGATCTTGGTTCGTTCTGCTGGGATAATATTTATGGTATGGTAAATGTTAATGAAGCTTATAATTATTTTGAATCTGTTTTGTTAGGTCTCTTTAATAAATATTTTCCCTTAAAGAAGAAACGCCGGGATAAGAGAAATCCCTGGATGACTGACAGTTTATTACGCTCCATTAAATTTAAAAAAATTATTGTATAAGAAATTTTTGCATAAACCTAGCAGCTTTAATGAATTAAAATATAAAGGCTTTAGAAATACTTTAAATAATACAATAAGGAATGTGAAGAAGCAATATTTTCAGAAGAAATTTGCTGCATATAGAAGTAACATTAAATTGACTTGGAATCTCATAAATTTGGTTTAAATAAAGGAAACAAAGGAGTTTCTGAAATGCAAATGAAGTGTTATGGTGTATTAACTACTGATTCTTATGAAGTTGCCAATGCTTTTAATTCATATTTTACTCAGGTTGGTCCAAATCTTGATACGTTAATACCACGTGATAATACTGACTTTATGGAATATTTAGTTAATCCTTGTATGAATACTATGTATTTTTATGCAACATTTGAGGCTGAGATATGCATCATCGTAAACTCCTTTCGAAATAATACAGCCTCTGGAATTGATGATTTTAGTCCTCGTATTATTAAATGTATAATAAAAGAAATTTGTAAACCATTATGCTATATATTTAATTTATCCTTATCAGCAGAAATCTTTCCGGATAAACTGAAAATTGCTCGGGTAACTTCTGTGTTTAAGAGTGGTGAAAAATGTGAATTGTCAAATTACCGACCAATATCAGTCCTCCCTTGTTTCTCTAAGATTTTGGAAAAGATTGTTTATAATCGTACTGTTAAGTTCCTTGATCGGAATAATATTTTGGGCAGCTATCAATATGGATTTTGTAATAAATATTCAACATCCATAGCCCTGACTGACATTGTAAATAAGATTGTTGATACGTTCGAGGACAATTCTTTTCTTATTGGTATTTTTGTTGATTTGTCAAAGGCATTTGACACTATTAATCATGATTTTATGTTAACTAAATTAAAACATTATGGAATTCGAGGACTAGCACACAGTTGGTATAATAGCTACCTCTACAACCGTTATCAATGTAAGAAATATAAAAATTATATGTCAGAATCTAAGAAAATGGTCTGAGGGGTTCCACAGGGATCTCTGTCAGGACCACTGTTATTTATATTGTATATAAATGATATTGTAAATGTGTCAAATACCCCTTCATTCATATTATATGCTGATGATACAAACATATCTTTCAATGGTAAAGATTTAGCTTCTTTGCAAGACCAAGTAAATGATAATCTATCTAAGCTGTGTACGTGGTTCCAGGTAAATAGGCTATCTGTTAATCCCCGCAAATGTAATTACATTGTTTTTAGTAATCGAAATAAATTATAAGACACTGACTCTGTTAATAGTATATCCCCTAATGTAGTACAAATAAATGTTGTGAATTTTTTTGCTATAATCTTGGAAACATTTTTTAATTTGGTCTCAATACATTACTGATGAAAAAAAGGGATGTTTCCATTTTTTATTTTTGGTCCCAGGGTGCATTTTGGCGATTTTAAAGATAATTAGCTAATTTGCATATTTGTGAAATAAGGTCAGGGGTCATTTTCTATCTAGGAATAGTACAATATTGATACAAACTAGTATTCTAGGGTATTTTGAGGCAAGGATTCAATTTCCGGTGCTCGTTTGTAAGTGCTGTATGGGAAACACTCTGAAATCCAAGATGGCTTCCCCTAATTTGCATATTTATGAATATTATTGATTTTCAGTGGCTACAGCCCCTAATAAGCAATAATTCCGGGTTATTATTTGTCAGTTATGTTCTAAGTATGTATTTAATATATCAAAGATGATTTGCCATCGTGGCAACCTCTAGCAATGCATATTATTTGCATAATTATGTATTTTACCTAATTTCAATATTCCACCAAATCGAGTTTATTGGGAACCCGGCAAGTAAAAAAGACAAATAATACCACTTTTCCAAGGTTTTGGGGGGCAGCAGATCCATTTTTGATACTTATTTACCTGTATCACCATGGCATCCATCTCAAATCCAAGATGACTGCTCCGTAAATTACACATGTTATGATACACGACTATATTATTTCGGTTATATTAAATTGATATTATAATGTTTTGACTTTTAATTATTGGAATGGAGCAACTAGAATACTTGAATCACAATGTAGTTGTTTGCTTAAAGTAAGCAAATCATACTTTTATAAATTAAATGCCATTTAAGTAGCAAATAGCATTATTTACTTTAAAATGACAATTGCGGCCATCTTGGATTTATGTGGGTTCCCGAGGGGATACAGGTAAATAAGTATCATGAATGGATTCATTGCCCCCTAAAACCTTGGAAAAGTGGTATTACTTGTCTTTTTTACTTGCCGGGTTCCTAATATACTCGATTTGGGGGAATATGCAAATTAGGTAAAATACATAATTATGCAAATAATATGCATTGCTAGAGGTTGCCATGATGGCAACTCATCTTTGATATCTTAAATACATACTTAGAACATAACTGACAAATAATAATCCGGAATTATTGCTTATTAGGGGCTGTAGCCACTGAAAATCAATAATATTCATAAATATGCAAATTAGGGGAAGCCATCTTGGATTTCAGAGTGTTTCCCATACAGCACTTACAAACGAGCACCGGAAATGGAATCCTTGCCTCAAAATACCCTAGAATAATAGTTTTTATCAATATTGTACTATTCCTAGATAGAAAATGACCCCTGACCTTATTTCACAAATATGCAAATTAGCTAATTATCTTTAAAATCGCCAAAATGCACCCTGGGACCAAAAATAAAAAATGGAAACATTACTTTTTCGCTTCAGTAATGTATTTAGAACAATTTAAAAACTGTTTCCAAGATTATAGCAAAAGAAATTGCTGCTTTACATAACATGATAGACTATAAGGTTAAATTAAATAATGTGGAGATTCCTAGGGTTGAAAAAAATAAATTTCTTGGTGTAATTATTGATTCGAAGTTAAGATGGAAATTTCATATTCAAGAGTTGGAGAAAAAGATATCAAAGAATATTGGTATTATATCTAGATTAAGCTATATATTACCAGATGACGTATTACAGATGTTGTACTCTACACTTGTCTTGCCCTATTTGTCTTATTGTAATTTAGTGTGGGGAAGTACTTTTCAGTCTGTATTTGGAGGTCTATAAAAGGATCCCACCAATACAGGCTTTGTCCCTTGAGTCTTAATTTCAATCCATATACCCTCATTTCCTGTATCTAGATCATGCCTTTGAGTGCATACCAGATTACTCTCCACGGCAATCAATACTCCACCATAAGCTTTCCCGTTTGCATTGACTTTTCTATCCTTCCTAAATACTGTGTAGCTATTTGGGAATACTTCACTACTACTCACCGATTCATCTAGCCATGTTTCGGTCCCAATAATTACATTGGGATTATCCACTTCAAGACACGTTTCTGATTCCTCTTGTTTGTTTGCTTATATTGTGGTGAGGATGTTGCGAGAGGTGGCCTCAGGCGTGGACCCCATTCATTCAATGAGCTATCAATATCAGTCCCACTACTAGAACTACTAGAACTAGAAGCAATAGTAGGGCCACCCCTCCATCTCCTCTAGCGCTATCCGAGCTATCCGTATGTCTATCAAATGCACTCCGCTCTGAGAACAGACTCGAGGCAAAGTTGGGAAGGCCGCAGTTGAAGCATGTCCAAGATAGACTGCTACAACTTGCCAACTTGCAATTACAAGAACATGGCCGCCCCTATCAGCTTTTGCCACCGTAAGAATTAGTAAAAATTTGGGTATGTTCACACAAGTATTTCATGGGATCCAGTTGGCCAAAATTGCTAAGTTATATATCAAATTAAATGTCTGTTCACCTTCTAAATGATAATAATAGCCGAAAGCTATAGTTTCATTGTCCTTTAATTTACAATCATTATGACCGCTATGCGCTACTCAAGTCAATCATCAACAGCAACTTACTAGTTACTTTACAATTCCAAAGACCACTAATCATTCTTCGCAAACACATGTGTGCATAAGAATAACGAAATCTCTTTCCACAAATTCCTGAGTAAAGTTCAATGGAACTTTATTAAAGAATAAATTCATAAACAATTTCTTTGGTTGCACAACCATAGCAAATTACATAACATAATTCATAACTTAAATCAATAATTGAATATATTTGAGCATTTCAATGCATAAAGGTAGAACTATACAAGTTATGAATATCTAATGAATTATGATAGAACTGTTAAACAGGTTCCCTAATAATCTATAGCCATATTAATTAATACATGTATTTATAATCTAAGTATACCATTCTATGTTCTACTTTATAATCTACAACGAGTAGTTTTTTTTTATATAGAGAATGCATTGTTCTTACTTATTCTAGCACAAATCCACAAAGATTAAAAAATCAATGGAGCCTTTCTTTCCTTTTTTTTTGACTAGCAATAAAATAATGCCAATAATTATAACAATTCAGGAATACATAAAAAGTATACGGTTTAAAACTATAAACTTATTACGGTTTAAAAGGTTCAGGTATATATGAAGAGTATACGTTAACTATAAAACGAATTGATAAATTGACAGCTAATTTATAACTAATTCCTATTTACATTGTGTTATAAAATGTAATAAAAAATAACCACTTGCTTGACGTGTATAAATTCATTTGTATGTTATGGTGGTTGTCACCACCCATGGAAAAGGTATCATGGTGTTAAATGTATGTCTGATTTACGAATACTAACATTCTAAAGAGATCAGATACTGAATTCTCTTAGAAAAAAAGATTAATATAAATCATTGCCTGGGAAGGAGCACAAGCTGAATTGGTTTCTTTTCCAGAATGGTTCCATAGTAACAATATTAAAATTCTGACATAACTGCTATAGCATGTATTAACTTTAACCGATAACTAAGGGGTTTACCCTCAAAATGCATGGTAAATTACACTTGGGCCACTAAAATATCCCATTAATTCATTGTTTATTATATAACACGCACCGACTCTAGTCTGGGATCTCGAAGAAAGGTACAAACGCCGAAATTCAATGAACAAAGAAACCTCAAACAAGGTTCCACTAAATATCAGTGAGCTAGGAGAGCTCTTTCCAGCAACTTGTCTTGATAAAAGAAGCTTAGACAACTTTACCCCCAAATCACACTTTGATTTGATATCACTTTATTGTAAATTCAACAAAGGAACAAGAGTAAAAGTGAACAGACTCTTACATAGCCCAGGACATATTAACTGTCAATGTAGGGCTTAAACGTGATACAATATAATACATTACGTAACAATTTACTGAATAAAATTAATTAAATCATCATGTTAAATACATGTATTTCTAATTCAATTAAATTACAAAAGGCGCATCAGGAATATAGAAGTCATATCCTTAAGCATGAACAACAACGATAATTACTAAATATCAAATGCCATTTTAAAACAATTTAAGTTTCATACTAATTTAAATTTCAATGTGAAACCTAGTGAAAATACTATAATGAATTATGAATGCACGCCAAATCTTTGGCCATTTATATCCAATAGGCCTACTCCAAATCAGTCTTTCAAATAGGTATTATTCAAATTAATAACAATGTTAAACAAGCATCTCAATATATTATTAACATTAAGTGGACAAAATGCAAAAAGTAGACCTACAGCCTGTACTACAGCGACTTTACTCAATATCGAGATTCTTACTTTAACCTTCCTATTTGATGAATTGAATGCTTGTCGTGAACGTTCGTTTGAGCATATTGTGTAATTGCAATATAGAAACTAGCATTTCCAATATAATAGGATACAACAACAGACAAAGTACAATTTATTTCACCAAACATATACCTTTTTAATTTTCTGGATCCGACGAAATTCTAGAATTGAAATTCCCGCTTCACTTTATACACGATAAATTCATTACGCATTTACGTACGCATATGCACAATACATATGAAAACACGCACTGTGCGTTTCGAACAAGTTAACTACAAAATCACGATCGACTGGGTTCTGCCATAAACGAAAGAAAATATACTCTGTTTTCGTTACAACTCTAAAGAATCACATTAAAGGGATAGTTGAGTTCTGGTAAGGAGAGTACAGTTTTAGTGAAACTGAATTTTAGTAACCAAAACCTGCATCATTACATTACAAACTAATAGTTATAACTAGAAAGGAACACAACATTACAAATGACGTAGTAAAGATCATGTTATCATTCAAAAGGAGCCGTTAAAACGTAAGAGGGCGCTCTCTAAACACTCATCGGTTTCAACCATTTTGAATACAATATTGTGCATGTGATGCTTTGTTGAAATAGTGATTAGATAGAGAAATAACCAACAACTATTTAAATACCTATTTTGTAACTTTTTGAAAAGAGGAAGCATTTTTTTGAATTTTTAACGGCTGGTTCAAAATTCTCTAATAAACCCGGGGCCCCGGGTTTATTACAAATTGTTATATTTATGGATATTTCAGCCGTTTCTGAACCGATTTGGATCAAACAAAGATGATTTTATTGTTTAAATATTATGCTCTTTCAAATTTTAGACTCAGTTTTTCATTACCTCACAAACCAATTAAGTAGTCTAGCGCCCTCTCTACCAAAACTCAACTTTCCCTTTAAATCAGGAATAACAATAACTTCCGATCTTTCCAATAATATAAGTAAGTAATCTATGGATAACAGTTATGGACAATTCACGCTCGGTGAATAATGACGAGAAAACCCCTCAGTCCCATAAGTGAAAATTCTTGACAGTGTGCATGTGACCGTCACATGTATTTGATGAAGTATAACCATAGAGTTATAGTATATATAACTGTAGAGCCCGTATTCTGGAGTCGGGTTTAGTTAAACTTCAGGTTTAAGCAAGGTTTAAGGCAGGTATAAACTCGGCATTTAAACCTCAAGTCTAAATTCCAGGGGGGGGGGGGGGGCATTCTGAAAAGATAAGACATGACTGTCTTAAGTCATGGATTTTGTCCTAAGTTGCGAGTCTTAACTATTTTTGTATTCTGAAAACACGACTCAAGACATGTCCTAACTTAGGACATCCTAAATTAAGACACGTATGCAAATGAGCTTAAAGTTAAGACACGTATACAAATGAGCTAAAAGTTAAGACTCGTATGCAAATTAGACAAATTTGTATTCTGAAAGCCACAACTTAGGATAAAACTTAGGTCTGCCCCCGAGGTGTCCTAACTCGGTCTTAATCCCCTAATGTAGTACAAATAAATGTTGTGAATTTTTTTGCTATAATCTTGGAAACATTTTTTAATTTGGTCTCAATACATTACTGATGAAAAAAAGGGATGTTTCCATTTTTTATTTTTGGTCCCAGGGTGCATTTTGGCGATTTTAAAGATAATTAGCTAATTTGCATATTTGTGAAATAAGGTCAGGGGTCATTTTCTATCTAGGAATAGTACAATATTGATACAAACTAGTATTCTAGGGTATTTTGAGGCAAGGATTCAATTTCCGGTGCTCGTTTGTAAGTGCTGTATGGGAAACACTCTGAAATCCAAGATGGCTTCCCCTAATTTGCATATTTATGAATATTATTGATTTTCAGTGGCTACAGCCCCTAATAAGCAATAATTCCGGGTTATTATTTGTCAGTTATGTTCTAAGTATGTATTTAATATATCAAAGATGATTTGCCATCGTGGCAACCTCTAGCAATGCATATTATTTGCATAATTATGTATTTTACCTAATTTCAATATTCCACCAAATCGAGTTTATTGGGAACCCGGCAAGTAAAAAAGACAAATAATACCACTTTTCCAAGGTTTTGGGGGGCAGCAGATCCATTTTTGATACTTATTTACCTGTATCACCATGGCATCCATCTCAAATCCAAGATGACTGCTCCGTAAATTACACATGTTATGATACACGACTATATTATTTCGGTTATATTAAATTGATATTATAATGTTTTGACTTTTAATTATTGGAATGGAGCAACTAGAATACTTGAATCACAATGTAGTTGTTTGCTTAAAGTAAGCAAATCATACTTTTATAAATTAAATGCCATTTAAGTAGCAAATAGCATTATTTACTTTAAAATGACAATTGCGGCCATCTTGGATTTATGTGGGTTCCCGAGGGGATACAGGTAAATAAGTATCATGAATGGATTCATTGCCCCCTAAAACCTTGGAAAAGTGGTATTACTTGTCTTTTTTACTTGCCGGGTTCCTAATATACTCGATTTGGGGGAATATGCAAATTAGGTAAAATACATAATTATGCAAATAATATGCATTGCTAGAGGTTGCCATGATGGCAACTCATCTTTGATATCTTAAATACATACTTAGAACATAACTGACAAATAATAATCCGGAATTATTGCTTATTAGGGGCTGTAGCCACTGAAAATCAATAATATTCATAAATATGCAAATTAGGGGAAGCCATCTTGGATTTCAGAGTGTTTCCCATACAGCACTTACAAACGAGCACCGGAAATGGAATCCTTGCCTCAAAATACCCTAGAATAATAGTTTTTATCAATATTGTACTATTCCTAGATAGAAAATGACCCCTGACCTTATTTCACAAATATGCAAATTAGCTAATTATCTTTAAAATCGCCAAAATGCACCCTGGGACCAAAAATAAAAAATGGAAACATTACTTTTTCGCTTCAGTAATGTATTTAGAACAATTTAAAAACTGTTTCCAAGATTATAGCAAAAGAAATTGCTGCTTTACATAACATGATAGACTATAAGGTTAAATTAAATAATGTGGAGATTCCTAGGGTTGAAAAAAATAAATTTCTTGGTGTAATTATTGATTCGAAGTTAAGATGGAAATTTCATATTCAAGAGTTGGAGAAAAAGATATCAAAGAATATTGGTATTATATCTAGATTAAGCTATATATTACCAGATGACGTATTACAGATGTTGTACTCTACACTTGTCTTGCCCTATTTGTCTTATTGTAATTTAGTGTGGGGAAGTACTTTTCAGTCTGTATTTGGAGGTCTATAAAAGGATCCCACCAATACAGGCTTTGTCCCTTGAGTCTTAATTTCAATCCATATACCCTCATTTCCTGTATCTAGATCATGCCTTTGAGTGCATACCAGATTACTCTCCACGGCAATCAATACTCCACCATAAGCTTTCCCGTTTGCATTGACTTTTCTATCCTTCCTAAATACTGTGTAGCTATTTGGGAATACTTCACTACTACTCACCGATTCATCTAGCCATGTTTCGGTCCCAATAATTACATTGGGATTATCCACTTCAAGACACGTTTCTGATTCCTCTTGTTTGTTTGCTTATATTGTGGTGAGGATGTTGCGAGAGGTGGCCTCAGGCGTGGACCCCATTCATTCAATGAGCTATCAATATCAGTCCCACTACTAGAACTACTAGAACTAGAAGCAATAGTAGGGCCACCCCTCCATCTCCTCTAGCGCTATCCGAGCTATCCGTATGTCTATCAAATGCACTCCGCTCTGAGAACAGACTCGAGGCAAAGTTGGGAAGGCCGCAGTTGAAGCATGTCCAAGATAGACTGCTACAACTTGCCAACTTGCAATTACAAGAACATGGCCGCCCCTATCAGCTTTTGCCACCGTAAGAATTAGTAAAAATTTGGGTATGTTCACACAAGTATTTCATGGGATCCAGTTGGCCAAAATTGCTAAGTTATATATCAAATTAAATGTCTGTTCACCTTCTAAATGATAATAATAGCCGAAAGCTATAGTTTCATTGTCCTTTAATTTACAATCATTATGACCGCTATGCGCTACTCAAGTCAATCATCAACAGCAACTTACTAGTTACTTTACAATTCCAAAGACCACTAATCATTCTTCGCAAACACATGTGTGCATAAGAATAACGAAATCTCTTTCCACAAATTCCTGAGTAAAGTTCAATGGAACTTTATTAAAGAATAAATTCATAAACAATTTCTTTGGTTGCACAACCATAGCAAATTACATAACATAATTCATAACTTAAATCAATAATTGAATATATTTGAGCATTTCAATGCATAAAGGTAGAACTATACAAGTTATGAATATCTAATGAATTATGATAGAACTGTTAAACAGGTTCCCTAATAATCTATAGCCATATTAATTAATACATGTATTTATAATCTAAGTATACCATTCTATGTTCTACTTTATAATCTACAACGAGTAGTTTTTTTTTATATAGAGAATGCATTGTTCTTACTTATTCTAGCACAAATCCACAAAGATTAAAAAATCAATGGAGCCTTTCTTTCCTTTTTTTTTGACTAGCAATAAAATAATGCCAATAATTATAACAATTCAGGAATACATAAAAAGTATACGGTTTAAAACTATAAACTTATTACGGTTTAAAAGGTTCAGGTATATATGAAGAGTATACGTTAACTATAAAACGAATTGATAAATTGACAGCTAATTTATAACTAATTCCTATTTACATTGTGTTATAAAATGTAATAAAAAATAACCACTTGCTTGACGTGTATAAATTCATTTGTATGTTATGGTGGTTGTCACCACCCATGGAAAAGGTATCATGGTGTTAAATGTATGTCTGATTTACGAATACTAACATTCTAAAGAGATCAGATACTGAATTCTCTTAGAAAAAAAGATTAATATAAATCATTGCCTGGGAAGGAGCACAAGCTGAATTGGTTTCTTTTCCAGAATGGTTCCATAGTAACAATATTAAAATTCTGACATAACTGCTATAGCATGTATTAACTTTAACCGATAACTAAGGGGTTTACCCTCAAAATGCATGGTAAATTACACTTGGGCCACTAAAATATCCCATTAATTCATTGTTTATTATATAACACGCACCGACTCTAGTCTGGGATCTCGAAGAAAGGTACAAACGCCGAAATTCAATGAACAAAGAAACCTCAAACAAGGTTCCACTAAATATCAGTGAGCTAGGAGAGCTCTTTCCAGCAACTTGTCTTGATAAAAGAAGCTTAGACAACTTTACCCCCAAATCACACTTTGATTTGATATCACTTTATTGTAAATTCAACAAAGGAACAAGAGTAAAAGTGAACAGACTCTTACATAGCCCAGGACATATTAACTGTCAATGTAGGGCTTAAACGTGATACAATATAATACATTACGTAACAATTTACTGAATAAAATTAATTAAATCATCATGTTAAATACATGTATTTCTAATTCAATTAAATTACAAAAGGCGCATCAGGAATATAGAAGTCATATCCTTAAGCATGAACAACAACGATAATTACTAAATATCAAATGCCATTTTAAAACAATTTAAGTTTCATACTAATTTAAATTTCAATGTGAAACCTAGTGAAAATACTATAATGAATTATGAATGCACGCCAAATCTTTGGCCATTTATATCCAATAGGCCTACTCCAAATCAGTCTTTCAAATAGGTATTATTCAAATTAATAACAATGTTAAACAAGCATCTCAATATATTATTAACATTAAGTGGACAAAATGCAAAAAGTAGACCTACAGCCTGTACTACAGCGACTTTACTCAATATCGAGATTCTTACTTTAACCTTCCTATTTGATGAATTGAATGCTTGTCGTGAACGTTCGTTTGAGCATATTGTGTAATTGCAATATAGAAACTAGCATTTCCAATATAATAGGATACAACAACAGACAAAGTACAATTTATTTCACCAAACATATACCTTTTTAATTTTCTGGATCCGACGAAATTCTAGAATTGAAATTCCCGCTTCACTTTATACACGATAAATTCATTACGCATTTACGTACGCATATGCACAATACATATGAAAACACGCACTGTGCGTTTCGAACAAGTTAACTACAAAATCACGATCGACTGGGTTCTGCCATAAACGAAAGAAAATATACTCTGTTTTCGTTACAACTCTAAAGAATCACATTAAAGGGATAGTTGAGTTCTGGTAAGGAGAGTACAGTTTTAGTGAAACTGAATTTTAGTAACCAAAACCTGCATCATTACATTACAAACTAATAGTTATAACTAGAAAGGAACACAACATTACAAATGACGTAGTAAAGATCATGTTATCATTCAAAAGGAGCCGTTAAAACGTAAGAGGGCGCTCTCTAAACACTCATCGGTTTCAACCATTTTGAATACAATATTGTGCATGTGATGCTTTGTTGAAATAGTGATTAGATAGAGAAATAACCAACAACTATTTAAATACCTATTTTGTAACTTTTTGAAAAGAGGAAGCATTTTTTTGAATTTTTAACGGCTGGTTCAAAATTCTCTAATAAACCCGGGGCCCCGGGTTTATTACAAATTGTTATATTTATGGATATTTCAGCCGTTTCTGAACCGATTTGGATCAAACAAAGATGATTTTATTGTTTAAATATTATGCTCTTTCAAATTTTAGACTCAGTTTTTCATTACCTCACAAACCAATTAAGTAGTCTAGCGCCCTCTCTACCAAAACTCAACTTTCCCTTTAAATCAGGAATAACAATAACTTCCGATCTTTCCAATAATATAAGTAAGTAATCTATGGATAACAGTTATGGACAATTCACGCTCGGTGAATAATGACGAGAAAACCCCTCAGTCCCATAAGTGAAAATTCTTGACAGTGTGCATGTGACCGTCACATGTATTTGATGAAGTATAACCATAGAGTTATAGTATATATAACTCTAGAGCCCGTATTCTGGAGTCGGGTTTAGTTAAACTTCAGGTTTAAGCAAGGTTTAAGGCAGGTATAAACTCGGCATTTAAACCTCAAGTCTAAATTCCAGGGGGGGGGGGGGGGGGCATTCTGAAAAGATAAGACATGACTGTCTTAAGTCATGGATTTTGTCCTAAGTTGCGAGTCTTAACTATTTTTGTATTCTGAAAACACGACTCAAGACATGTCCTAACTTAGGACATCCTAAATTAAGACACGTATGCAAATGAGCTTAAAGTTAAGACACGTATACAAATGAGCTAAAAGTTAAGACTCGTATGCAAATTAGACAAATTTGTATTCTGAAAGCCACAACTTAGGATAAAACTTAGGTCTGCCCCCGAGGTGTCCTAACTCGGTCTTAATCCCCTAATGTAGTACAAATAAATGTTGTGAATTTTTTTGCTATAATCTTGGAAACATTTTTTAATTTGGTCTCAATACATTACTGATGAAAAAAAGGGATGTTTCCATTTTTTATTTTTGGTCCCAGGGTGCATTTTGGCGATTTTAAAGATAATTAGCTAATTTGCATATTTGTGAAATAAGGTCAGGGGTCATTTTCTATCTAGGAATAGTACAATATTGATACAAACTAGTATTCTAGGGTATTTTGAGGCAAGGATTCAATTTCCGGTGCTCGTTTGTAAGTGCTGTATGGGAAACACTCTGAAATCCAAGATGGCTTCCCCTAATTTGCATATTTATGAATATTATTGATTTTCAGTGGCTACAGCCCCTAATAAGCAATAATTCCGGGTTATTATTTGTCAGTTATGTTCTAAGTATGTATTTAATATATCAAAGATGATTTGCCATCGTGGCAACCTCTAGCAATGCATATTATTTGCATAATTATGTATTTTACCTAATTTCAATATTCCACCAAATCGAGTTTATTGGGAACCCGGCAAGTAAAAAAGACAAATAATACCACTTTTCCAAGGTTTTGGGGGGCAGCAGATCCATTTTTGATACTTATTTACCTGTATCACCATGGCATCCATCTCAAATCCAAGATGACTGCTCCGTAAATTACACATGTTATGATACACGACTATATTATTTCGGTTATATTAAATTGATATTATAATGTTTTGACTTTTAATTATTGGAATGGAGCAACTAGAATACTTGAATCACAATGTAGTTGTTTGCTTAAAGTAAGCAAATCATACTTTTATAAATTAAATGCCATTTAAGTAGCAAATAGCATTATTTACTTTAAAATGACAATTGCGGCCATCTTGGATTTATGTGGGTTCCCGAGGGGATACAGGTAAATAAGTATCATGAATGGATTCATTGCCCCCTAAAACCTTGGAAAAGTGGTATTACTTGTCTTTTTTACTTGCCGGGTTCCTAATATACTCGATTTGGGGGAATATGCAAATTAGGTAAAATACATAATTATGCAAATAATATGCATTGCTAGAGGTTGCCATGATGGCAACTCATCTTTGATATCTTAAATACATACTTAGAACATAACTGACAAATAATAATCCGGAATTATTGCTTATTAGGGGCTGTAGCCACTGAAAATCAATAATATTCATAAATATGCAAATTAGGGGAAGCCATCTTGGATTTCAGAGTGTTTCCCATACAGCACTTACAAACGAGCACCGGAAATGGAATCCTTGCCTCAAAATACCCTAGAATAATAGTTTTTATCAATATTGTACTATTCCTAGATAGAAAATGACCCCTGACCTTATTTCACAAATATGCAAATTAGCTAATTATCTTTAAAATCGCCAAAATGCACCCTGGGACCAAAAATAAAAAATGGAAACATTACTTTTTCGCTTCAGTAATGTATTTAGAACAATTTAAAAACTGTTTCCAAGATTATAGCAAAAGAAATTGCTGCTTTACATAACATGATAGACTATAAGGTTAAATTAAATAATGTGGAGATTCCTAGGGTTGAAAAAAATAAATTTCTTGGTGTAATTATTGATTCGAAGTTAAGATGGAAATTTCATATTCAAGAGTTGGAGAAAAAGATATCAAAGAATATTGGTATTATATCTAGATTAAGCTATATATTACCAGATGACGTATTACAGATGTTGTACTCTACACTTGTCTTGCCCTATTTGTCTTATTGTAATTTAGTGTGGGGAAGTACTTTTCAGTCTGTATTTGGAGGTCTATAAAAGGATCCCACCAATACAGGCTTTGTCCCTTGAGTCTTAATTTCAATCCATATACCCTCATTTCCTGTATCTAGATCATGCCTTTGAGTGCATACCAGATTACTCTCCACGGCAATCAATACTCCACCATAAGCTTTCCCGTTTGCATTGACTTTTCTATCCTTCCTAAATACTGTGTAGCTATTTGGGAATACTTCACTACTACTCACCGATTCATCTAGCCATGTTTCGGTCCCAATAATTACATTGGGATTATCCACTTCAAGACACGTTTCTGATTCCTCTTGTTTGTTTGCTTATATTGTGGTGAGGATGTTGCGAGAGGTGGCCTCAGGCGTGGACCCCATTCATTCAATGAGCTATCAATATCAGTCCCACTACTAGAACTACTAGAACTAGAAGCAATAGTAGGGCCACCCCTCCATCTCCTCTAGCGCTATCCGAGCTATCCGTATGTCTATCAAATGCACTCCGCTCTGAGAACAGACTCGAGGCAAAGTTGGGAAGGCCGCAGTTGAAGCATGTCCAAGATAGACTGCTACAACTTGCCAACTTGCAATTACAAGAACATGGCCGCCCCTATCAGCTTTTGCCACCGTAAGAATTAGTAAAAATTTGGGTATGTTCACACAAGTATTTCATGGGATCCAGTTGGCCAAAATTGCTAAGTTATATATCAAATTAAATGTCTGTTCACCTTCTAAATGATAATAATAGCCGAAAGCTATAGTTTCATTGTCCTTTAATTTACAATCATTATGACCGCTATGCGCTACTCAAGTCAATCATCAACAGCAACTTACTAGTTACTTTACAATTCCAAAGACCACTAATCATTCTTCGCAAACACATGTGTGCATAAGAATAACGAAATCTCTTTCCACAAATTCCTGAGTAAAGTTCAATGGAACTTTATTAAAGAATAAATTCATAAACAATTTCTTTGGTTGCACAACCATAGCAAATTACATAACATAATTCATAACTTAAATCAATAATTGAATATATTTGAGCATTTCAATGCATAAAGGTAGAACTATACAAGTTATGAATATCTAATGAATTATGATAGAACTGTTAAACAGGTTCCCTAATAATCTATAGCCATATTAATTAATACATGTATTTATAATCTAAGTATACCATTCTATGTTCTACTTTATAATCTACAACGAGTAGTTTTTTTTTATATAGAGAATGCATTGTTCTTACTTATTCTAGCACAAATCCACAAAGATTAAAAAATCAATGGAGCCTTTCTTTCCTTTTTTTTTGACTAGCAATAAAATAATGCCAATAATTATAACAATTCAGGAATACATAAAAAGTATACGGTTTAAAACTATAAACTTATTACGGTTTAAAAGGTTCAGGTATATATGAAGAGTATACGTTAACTATAAAACGAATTGATAAATTGACAGCTAATTTATAACTAATTCCTATTTACATTGTGTTATAAAATGTAATAAAAAATAACCACTTGCTTGACGTGTATAAATTCATTTGTATGTTATGGTGGTTGTCACCACCCATGGAAAAGGTATCATGGTGTTAAATGTATGTCTGATTTACGAATACTAACATTCTAAAGAGATCAGATACTGAATTCTCTTAGAAAAAAAGATTAATATAAATCATTGCCTGGGAAGGAGCACAAGCTGAATTGGTTTCTTTTCCAGAATGGTTCCATAGTAACAATATTAAAATTCTGACATAACTGCTATAGCATGTATTAACTTTAACCGATAACTAAGGGGTTTACCCTCAAAATGCATGGTAAATTACACTTGGGCCACTAAAATATCCCATTAATTCATTGTTTATTATATAACACGCACCGACTCTAGTCTGGGATCTCGAAGAAAGGTACAAACGCCGAAATTCAATGAACAAAGAAACCTCAAACAAGGTTCCACTAAATATCAGTGAGCTAGGAGAGCTCTTTCCAGCAACTTGTCTTGATAAAAGAAGCTTAGACAACTTTACCCCCAAATCACACTTTGATTTGATATCACTTTATTGTAAATTCAACAAAGGAACAAGAGTAAAAGTGAACAGACTCTTACATAGCCCAGGACATATTAACTGTCAATGTAGGGCTTAAACGTGATACAATATAATACATTACGTAACAATTTACTGAATAAAATTAATTAAATCATCATGTTAAATACATGTATTTCTAATTCAATTAAATTACAAAAGGCGCATCAGGAATATAGAAGTCATATCCTTAAGCATGAACAACAACGATAATTACTAAATATCAAATGCCATTTTAAAACAATTTAAGTTTCATACTAATTTAAATTTCAATGTGAAACCTAGTGAAAATACTATAATGAATTATGAATGCACGCCAAATCTTTGGCCATTTATATCCAATAGGCCTACTCCAAATCAGTCTTTCAAATAGGTATTATTCAAATTAATATACAATGTTAAACAAGCATCTCAATTTATTAATAACATAAGTGGACAAAATGCAAAAAGTAGACCTACAGCCTGTACTACAGCGACTTTACTCAATATGAGGATTCTTAACTTTTAACCTTCCTATTTGATGATTGAATGCTTGTCGTGAACGTTCGTTTGAGCATATTGTGTAATTGCAATATAGAAACTAGCATTTCCTATATAATAGGATACAACAACAGGACAAAGTACAATTTATTTCACAACATATACCTTTTTAATTTCTGGATCCGACGAAATTCTAGAATGAAATTCCGCTTCACTTTATACACGATAAATTCATACGCAATTTACGTACGCATATGCACAATACATATGAAAACACGCACTGAGCGTTTCGACAAGTTAACTACAAAATCACGATCGCTGGGTCTGCCATAACGAAAGAAAATATACTCTGTTTTTCGTGACAACTCTTAAGAATCACATTAAAGGATAGTGAGTTCTGGTAAGGAGAGTACAGTTTTAGTGAAACTGAATTTAGTAACCAAAACCTGCATCAATACATTACAAACTAATAGTTATAACTAGAAAGGAACACAACATTACAAATGGACGTAGTAAAGGATCATGTTAGCATTCAAAAGGAGCGTTGAAAACGTAAGAGGGCGCTCTCTAACACTCATCGGTTTCCAACCATTTTGATACAATATTGTGCATGTGATTGCTTTGTTGAAATAGTGATTCGATAGAGAAATAGCCAACAACTATTTAAATACCTATTTTGTAACTTTTTGAAAAGAGGAAGCATTTTTTTGAATTTTAACGGCTGGTTCAAAATTTCTATAAACCCGGGGCACCGGGTTTATTACAAATTGTTATATTTATGGATATTTCAGCCGTTTCTGAACCGATTTTGGATCAAACAAGATGATTTTATGGTTTAAAATTATGCTCTTTCAAATTTTAGACTCAGTTTTTCATTACTCACAAACAATTAAGAGTCTAGCGCCCTCTCTACCAAAACTCAACTTTCCCTTTAAATCAGGGATAACTATAACTTCCGATCTTTCCAATATATAAGTACGTAATCTATGATAACAGTTATGAGACAATTCACGCTCGGTGAATAAATGACGAGGAAAACCCCTCAGTCCCCATTATGTGAAAATTCATTGACAAGTGTGCATGTGACCGTCACATGTATTTGATAGAAGTATAACCATAGAGGTAGTATAGTATATATAACTCTAGAGCCCGTATTCTTGAGTCGGGTTTTAGTTAAACTTCAGGTTTAAGCAGGTTTAAGGCAGGTATAAACTCGGCATTTAAACCTCAAGTCTAAATTCCAGGGGGGGGGGGGGCATTCTGAAAAAGTAAGACATGACTATGTCTTAAGTCATGGATTTTGTCTAAGTTGCGAGTCTTAACTATTTTTGTATCTGAAAACACGACCCTACCCAAGACATTGTCCTAACTTAGGACATCCTAAATTAAGACACGTATGGCAAAATGAGCTTAAAGTTAAGACACGTTTTACAAATGAGACTAAAAGTTACGACTCGTATGCAAATTAGACCAAATTTGTATTCTGAAAGCCCACAACTTAGGATAAAACTTAGTCTGCCCCCGAGGTGTCCTAACTCGGTCTTAATCCCCTATGTAGTACAAATAAATGTTGTGAATTTTTTTGCTATAATCTTGGAAACATTTTTTAATTTGGTCTCAATACATTACTGATGAAAAAAGGGATGTTTCATTTTTTATTTTGTCCAGGGTGCATTTTGGCGATTTATAAAGATAATTAGCTAATTTGGCATAATTTGTGAAATAAGGTCAGGGTTCATTTTCTATCTAGGAATAGTACTATATTAATACAAACTAGATTCTAGGGTATTTTGAGCAAGGATTCAATTTCCGGTGCTCGTTTGTATTGCTGTATGGGAAACACTCTGAAATCCAAGATGGCTTCCCCTAATTTGCATATTTATGAATATTATTGATTTTCAGTGGCTACAGCCCCTAATAGCAATAATTCCGGGTTATTATTTGTCAGTTATGTTCTAAGTATGTATCTTAATAAATCAAGATGATTTGCCATCGTGGCACCTCTAGCAACTGCATATTATTGCATAATTATGTATTTACCTAATTTCAATATTCCACCAAATCGAGTTTATTGGGAACCCGGCAAGTAAAAAAAGACAAATAATACACTTTTCCAAGGTTTGGGGGGCAGCAGATCATTTTTGATACTTATTTACCTGTATCACCATGGCATCCATCTCAAATCCAAGATGACTGCTCCGGTAAATTACACATGTTATCCAATACACGACTATATTATTTCGGTTATATTAAATTGATATTATAATGTTTGACTTTTAATTATTGGATGGAGCAACTAGATACTTGAATCACAATGTAGTTGTTTGCTTAAGTGAGCAAATCATATCTTTATAAATTAAATGCCATTTAAGTAGCAAATAGCATTATTTACTTAAAATGACAATTGCGGCCATCTTGGATTTATGTGGGTTCCCGAGGGGATACAGGTAATAAGTATCATGAATGGATTCATTGCCCCCTAAAACCTTGGAAAGTGGTATTACTTTGTCTTTTTTACTTGCCGGGTTCCTAATATACTCGGAATTTGGGGGAATATGCAAATTAGGTAAAAATACATAATTATGCAAAATAATATGCATTGCTAGAGGTTGCCATGAATGGCAACTCATCTTTGATATCTTATATAAATACTTAGAACTTAACTGACAAATAATAATCCCGGAATTATTGCTTATTAGGGGCTGTAGCCACTGAAAATCAATAATATTCATAAATATGCAAATTAGGGGAAGCCATCTTGGATTTCAGAGTGTTTCCCATACAGCACTTACAAACGAGCACCGGAAATGGAATCCTTGCCTCAAAATACCCTAGAATAATAGTTTTTATCAATATTGTACTATTCCTAGATAGAAAATGACCCCTACCTTATTTCACAAATATGCAAATTGCTAATTATCTTTAAAATCGCCAAATGCACCCTGGGACCAAAAATAAAAAATGGGAAACATTACTTTTTCGCTTCAGTAATGTATTTAGACAATTTAAAACTGTTTCCATAGATTTAGCAAAGAAATTGCTGCTTTTACATAACATGATAGACTAAAGGTTAAATTAAATAATGTGGAGATTCCTAGGGTTGAAAAAAATAAATTTCTTGTAGTAATTATTGATTCGAAGTTAAGATGGAAATTTCCATATTCAAGAGTTGGAGGAAAAACGGATATCAAAGAATATTGGTAATTATATCTAGATTAAGCTATATATTACCAGATGACGTATTACAGATGTTGTACTCTACACTTGTCTTGCCCTATTTGTCTATTGTAATTTAGTGAGGGGAGTACTTTTCAGACTGTATTTGGAGGTCTATAAAAGGATCCACCAATACAGCTTTGTCCTTGAGTCTTAATTTCATCCATATACCCTCATATCCTGTATCTAGATCATGCCTTTTGAGTGCAATACCAGATTCCTCTCCACGGCAATCAATACTCCACCATAAGCTTTCCCGTTTGCATAGACTTTTCTATCTTCCTAAATACTGTTGTAGCTATTTGGGGGAATACTTCACTACTACTCACCGATTCATCTAGCCATGTTTTCGGTCCCAATAATTACATTGGGATTATCACTTCAAGACACGTTCTGATTCCTCTTGTTTGTTTGGCCTTATATTGTGGTGAGGATGTTGCGAGAGGTGGCCTCAGCGTGGACCCCAATTCATTCAATGAGCTATCAATATCAGTCACCCACTCTAGAACTACTAGAACAAGAAGCAATAGTAGGGCCACCCCTCCATCTCCTCTAGCGCTATCCGAGCTATCCGTATGCTATCAAATGCACTCCGCTCTGAGAACAGACTCGAGCAAGTTGGGAAGGCCGCAGTTGAGCATGTCAAGATAGACTGCTACAAACTTGCCAACTTGCAATTCAGAACATGGCCGCCCCTATCAGCTTTTGCCACCCGTAAGAAATTAGTAAAAATTTGGGTATGTTCACACATGTATTTCATGGGGATCCAGTTGGCCAAAATTGCTAAGTTATATATCAAATTAAATGTCTGTTCACCTTCTAAATTGATATAATAGCCGAAAGCTATAGTTTCATTGTCCTTTAATTTACAATCATTATGACCGCTATGCGCTACTCAAGTCAATCATCAACAGCAACTTACTAGTTACTTTACAATTCCAAAGACCACTAATCATTCTCGCAAACACATGTGTGCATAAGAAAACGAAATCTCTTTCCACAAATTCCTGAGTAAAGTTCATGGAACTTTATTAAAGAATAAATTCATAAACAAATTCTTTGGTTGCACAACCCTAGCAAATTACATAACATAATTCAAAACCTTAAATCAAAATTGAATATATTGGAGCATTTTCAATGCATAAGGTAGAACTATACAAGTTATGAATATCTAATGAATTATGATAGAACTGTAAACAGGTTCCCTAATAATCTATAGCCATATTAATTAATACATGTATTTATAATCTAGTATACCATTCTATGTTCTACTTTATATCTACAACGAGTAGTTTTTTTTTATATAGAGAAATGCATTGTTCTTACTTATTCTAGCACAAATCCACTAGATTAAAAAATCAATGGAGCCTTTCTTTCCTTTTTTTTTGACTAGCAATAAGTACTAATGCCAATAATTATAACAATTCAGGAATACATAAAAAGTATACGGTTTAAAACTATAAACTTATTACGTTTAAAAGGTTCAGGTATATTATGAAGAGTTTACGTTAACTATAAAACGAATTGATAAATTGACCGCTAATTTATAACTAATTCC